>VZTV01074895.1:0-18465 GCA_013400875.1 Anhinga rufa | reverse complement strand
GTGGCTCATCCACCACCGCAAGCACGCAGGGCCCATCGTCTCCGTGTGGCACCGGGAGCTCCGCAAAGGTGCGGGGCGCGGGGGGGACGGGACAGACACGCGCGCGGCCCGCCGGGCGCGGGCGGCATCCCGGCGCGGCCGTCGGCTCTGCCCGGCTGCAGCTGCCCCTTCCCCGGCGGGGAGCGGGGGGCCGCCCGCGAGCGGGGCCGGTCCTTCCTCATGGCGGTCTCTGAACTCCCCGGGTCGGCTCGGTGAAAACTTCGTAACGCCTGAGAGGCGGGGGGGTTAGAGATGAACGGGAGCGCCGGGCGCCTGGACGCCGTCCTGCTGCTGTGGTGATTATTTATTAAACTTTGCAGGGAATGTCGTGCACCAGTGCATGCTCTGGTGTCCTGAACAGCCGTGGTGCGCAGGAAGGCGGAGGATAGAAACGCTGGTTAAAAGAGCGAAGCATTAGCTGAGAGGCAGGAGGACGCGCAGCCAGGCTGCTCTGCCGGGCCAGGCAGCTTGGCTGTGCAGCAAAGATGTGCTGAGCGTTTTCCCCCGGGTGCGCTTGAGTTAACTGTGAAGCGCTTTGTTGGCTGTTGAGCTTTTTGGATTTTGCTTTTAAATTTTGGTCTTAGATTCACACTTTATCTGTAATAGAATCACACTAAGGGATTAAGAGATAAACGAAGTAAAAGCAATTGTAGAGATCTATAAAAAGCATTTGGTAGTATCATCCAGAAATTTTATTATTTTTTTTTTCCTTGCAAATTAATTTAGGTTAACTTCTGGTAACTTCTCAAACTGCTTCATAATGAAGCCAGGGAGACTGCCCGTGTCAGTGTTGATGCCCTGTCCCTAGGGGCAGCGGTGAAACCAGCCAGTGTCACCTTTCCCATCCTGGGCAGCCAGCAGTGTTAGTTAGCCCCTTGGAGAGGATGATGCTGATGAAGTCCGAGCTGGAGTCTTTCATGCGATTGTTAGTTGTTGCCATTCATGTTATATGAAGTATGGATTTTTGAAAGATCTGAGTTTGGCCCGCTGTGGAAATAAACGCGCTTTTTTTCCGTCTCGGCAAGCCTATTTGCAGCCAGGGCACGCTGTTCTCCAGAACAGCATCTCCCACCGATTCTGGCCGCAGTAAAATAGAAACTAATGGTGTCAAGATGGGAAAAGTTATGGTATATGGAAGAAATTTAATGTTGCTTTGGCACAGCATTGTCTGGAAAAATATTTGAGTCTCCACAATAGGTTTCTCCTGCAACGTCACTCTGTTCTGAATCAAGTGGTTGTATACCAAGTTTTTTTCCTGAAGTTAATTAACGTAACAACAGACTTATTTTTCATTAACTTGCTGGTAGGTTAGAACAGCTCGTTTTAATCATGTGTTTAAAGTTTATTTCTTACACAGCTTTCCTCAGAGTTGATGTGTTACTGTGCACAAAAAGTATTAAGCTCAAGTTTCTTTTATAAATTAGTTAGAAAAAAAGTGAGCAGAAGTAAGGGGATCAAGAACTACTTGGC
The DNA here is from genome assembly GCA_013400875.1 of Anhinga rufa. Lineage (NCBI taxonomy): Eukaryota > Metazoa > Chordata > Aves > Suliformes > Anhingidae > Anhinga > Anhinga rufa. Next base: position 16,956 of record VZTV01074895.1, on the reverse strand, counting down.
TTGAAGGCCTCTGATTTGTCTTGGTATCATGGAAATATGTTGAACTTTGAAAAATGTGTTAATGATTCCAAGTGAAAGAAGTGAGAAATAAAATGCAAACTCTCTCTCTCTTTTTTCTCTCTTCTTTTTTTCCCCTTTTCCCAGCAAAATCAAGTAGGAAACTTACTTTCCTATATTTAGCAAACGATGTCATCCAGAACAGTAAGAGGAAAGGTCCTGAATTTACTAGGGAATTTGAATCTGTTCTTGTGGATGCTTTTTCTCATGTTGCCAGGTATGTTTAAAGGACCCTTCCAACCCATTCTGTGATTCTGTGTTGCTGTGTTATGTATTTCTTCAACTTTGCTCTCTATAGAGATTTGCGTTCTTGTTATACAAAGTTGAATTCAATTGGATTTTGTTGGGTTTTGTTTCTTGGGGATGCGTGTACCCTCTCTCTAGTAGAGATTGGATTCTGACTGCTTTGTGGCTAGGAACTGTTTAGTGTTAATATTTTTCTTTGGGGAAACTTGTTTGTATGTGAATCAGCCCCTTACAGCTTTACACATTTCTTCTCTGCATGCAGCTCCTAGGTACTTTATTTTAATTGTTACCAAAAGATCTTCATGGGTAGTAAAATTGAATAGTTGCATGTGTTTATTAAAGTCACATAATGACTGGCTCTTCCCCATTGTCAGAAGACCTTAAAAGAGGTGATATTTTGGGTCACTGGATTCGTGTCAGCCTTCTGGTTTGAGCACGGTTTCTTTATGCATTCCTTGTTTTAACGGTTATCTGATCATTAGTTTCCTTGCTGGGGGAAGAAAGTATTTTATACATAAAAGGGAAGAAGTGATGCAGCTACCATCCTATCAAAACCAGACTATCATTTAGTTAAGATTTTCTCTAAATAGCATAATAATTCCTATTACCTCAACTAAACAACTTTAATGTTCTATGTGTTTAGTGGTATGCTGTTCTGGATGGCTGTCTAACTTTCAGTGCGCTATATGAGTACATTTAAGTGCCTAATGATCCAAACAACCTGCTTTTTAATTGGGATGTTATTGACTGAAACAACTGTTTAAAGTTAATACTTGTGAGTTGTAAACATGTCAACTTGGGGGTATTTTATAACTCTTCCTGCGAATTCTGAATGATAGCAAGTTTCTTCCTTCAAAACTTTTCCTGCTTTTACTTTGGGGTGGGAATGAGGGGCACTTTCAGGCAATCTTTGGTCCCAGTAAAAGGGGAAAATTGGCCACAAATGTGCTTTGCACAGTTTGTCTCAGGCAATATGAGAGACATTATCTCCAAATGTGCAAATATTACAGTGGATGCAGCTGCTAGTTTGGAAGATGCTCTCTGAAAAATAAGGAACGTTTTTTCAGCTGAACTATAATTATTTTCTAATCTTTGAACAGAGAAGCAGATGAGGGCTGCAAAAAGCCCTTGGAACGATTGCTTAACATCTGGCAAGAAAGGAGTGTGTATGGCAGTGAGTTCATACAGCAACTGAAACTCTCTATGGAAGACTCTAATAGCCCCCAAACTAAAGGTAAATGCGTATTGCTTTTATTGTGTGGTTTACTTTGTTTTTTAAATTGGTACATGTTTCACTGAAGTTGAGCTCGGGGCTCCTGTAGCTGAGATGTTGCCAGAGCTGGTCATGGAGATTCTTCAGGGTTGTCTTGAGAGAAGTCTGGTTTCGTTAAACTCGCAGTTCCAGTTTGGAAGTGTGTTGCCTTGTGACTTGTGGCTGGCAGTAGGTTAAAATTAAGGTAATTCTGCTTTTGCTCGTGCAGACAGAATACTCCAAGGCTGCCTTTTGATGTGAAGACGAGTAAGTAGGGTGCAGGGAACTGTTGTGTCTACCTTGGGAGTTAAAATTGTCCCACTCTATATCTCTGAGAGTTGTCAGCTGGATTATGATCATGGTTTATTCAATATTTTTAGTGCTTTAGTTCTCTTTTTTTATTTTGCGTAGATACTATAATTTTTTATGACTTTTAATAATTGAAGGCTGGAATATATGCCCAGAAGCTTGTCTGGTCTCTTTTTTTTCTTATACCAGTTGAAGTCATTTGGGGAGAACAATAACTGTGATGTTCTAATGATGTTAAATGATGCACAGTTATGACCTTATTATTGCATGAGACAGATGTGAGAAACTGAGTATAAGCTACTTGTATTTACTGTGCTTTTATACTGCTTTGGCAGATCCTGCCTCTTCTTCTATAGCGTCTGAAAATATTTAATTGGTTGTACTGTAATGAAAAGAGGGGAGCAGTAGGATGCCTAACCTACGGATGGTGAGGGTCTTTAAAAATCCAGAGTGTTCACGTCAGGGAATATTTGTCTGCTTCGCGGCTAAAGGAAGTGTTAGTGTCTTCAAATTAGCTAAAATCACATTGCTGCTTTGACCAAATTTTTCTCTGTTCCCTGCAGAGTTGCAATACTTTGTGAGAGAGTTGGCTTAGTCATTAGTGAAATGCTCTTGTGCCATTTTTAGGTGGTGAAAACAAGCAAGATATGTCTACTGGAGTTGTTCACATCTTAATATTAGTACTGTGTTAATTAACATTAATGAAGTACAACATTCAGAAAGTATTGCCATTTTCTTCCCCAAGTGCTGGGAGACCAACTGACCTGGCCGAAGGAGTTGCCTCTTCTGTATCAGGACAGAGGGAGTCTTTGCTCTGAGTGCTGGGAGAGGGGAAGGGTGGAAGGTGTACAGTCCCTACATGAAATAGCTCAAGTCAGGGTTTTTCTGTTGTCTGGGTGCAATGCATAAGACACCTCTCTGTCATGAAAGGACAGAATTTACGTGCCTGAATTCCTGTGGAACTGATTAACTGAGGGCTTGAAACTGTTCATTTAAGGTACCTAGATAAGTGTGTCACCAGTGCTTAATTTTTAATCTAAATAAAATTATACTGTGTGTCCAAGAAACACAGCTGTGATTTTCTGGTGAATTGGCAACCAGCTTTTGCTCAGGGTCATCCTCCCTTTGGCTGCTGGTATCAATCAGTCCTGCTACTGTTGCCTTCTCAACTTAAAAATGTTTATACAAAATTAAACCCTTCTGAAGTGTAACAGACCTTTGTCTGTGGGAAAGAGATTGAAGAAATATGAATGTTTTAAGAACTGCTGTGTGTGCATCTTCACTTGGCGAGAAGCTTAGTTTTTGTCTGGGTAATTGGAGATATTAATGTAGTATCTTTTATTTGAGAGAACAGTTCAGGCCTTTTCATGAGTGTGAATATTGCTGCCTTCTTGTCAGTTCATTGTAAAAAAGAAATTGAGATTTTTAAACTAAGAGGAAAAAGAAATTTGAAAAACTCAGCACAGTTCTTCTGAGTTTTTCTCCTTCTTTTGACTGGCTTGTTTTCAAATTAGCTTCTTAATGGTAAGAGCTGGTTTCATGTGCAATTTTAACGGATTGTCGTGGTTTAGCCCCAGTCAGCAACCAAGCCCCACGCAGCCACTCACTCACTCCCCCCTGGTGGTATGGGGGAGAGAATCAGAAGAGTAAAAGTGAGGAAACTCATGGGTTGAAATAAAGACAGTTTAATAAGGAAAGCAAAAGCCGCGCACACAAGCAAAGCAAAACAAGGAATTCATTCACTGCTTCCCATCGGCAGGCAGGTGTTCGCCATCTCCAAGAAAGCAGGGCTCCATCACGCGTAATGATTACTTGGGAAGACAAACGCCATCACTCCTAACGTCCCCCACTTCCTTCTTCTTCCCCCAGCTTTATATACTGAGCATGACACCATATGGTGTGGGATATCCCTTTGGTCAGTTGGGGTCAGCTGTCCCGGCCGTGTCCCCTCCCAGCTTCCCGTGCACCCGGCAGAGCATGGGGAGCTGAAAAAGTCCTTGACTAGTGTAAGCGCTACATAGCAACAACTAAAACCTCTCCGCATTGTCACCACTGTTTCAGCACAAATCCAAAACACAGCCCCATACTGGCTACTATGAAGAAAATTAACTCTATCCCAGCTGAAACCAGGACATGTATTTTTAAGATAAATTGGTGTTTGTCCAGTTTCTGGTGGGCGACTACCTATGTTGCAGAAGGCTTTGTTGTAGTTACTCTATTCTGTTTTCAAACAGGTGAACATAAGCGAGATGGACAATAATGTATAGTGTTTTACAGACATAATGTTTATCATAGAAGTGGAAAACCACAGTACACTGCTCTTCCAAAACCATTCTGAATTCCTGGTTTTGTGTATATCCAAGGCAGACACAGCTGAGAAATATGTAGTATTAGTATATTTAGACTGGTATGAGTTTGTGCCATTAAAACAAAATTTTGAAGCTTCTTAAGGGTATCTGATTCTGTGATAATGACTATTCTCTTCTTGAGCCCAAGCTATGGCAACAAGTTTATGCAGGTAGTTTGCTGTGGCTTTTTCATATTGCAGTATCTTAAATTCCTGGGCTGGTAGGTGCTGCTTTCTGAACAGGATGGCTCTGCCTGGGTTGCAGAGCACCACTTACACCTAGAGTTGTGAAACTTGCCAGAATAAAGCAGTGTCCTGTATCAGTAAGGAAAAACATCTCTAAAGCTTACTGGTGTGTGTTTCAATGGTGCAGCTAATTTCTTGTTTCATTAGCAGCAAGGCCTTAGGTAAATGTATAGCAATTCAGTTGGCAGCATGTGCTAAGTTCCTGCCATGGAACAGAATTGATTGCACAAATAATGAAGCTTCCCCTTCAGAGAGGTGGAGGGGAAAGAGTACTGGCCCTTTCTAAGCATTATATTTGCTGGTTTTGACTTCCTTGGTGGTGCACCTTACTACTATATTTTAGTCTTTCAGGTTCCTTAAAGGAAATATGCATATACATAGAAATGAGCTTTTGAATATTAATATCTTGTATTGGTTTAAGTCTAAATGTATTCATTCAGCTTGCATTTGCTTTCTCATTAATCTCATTTTTATTAGAATGTTTCTTTTTACAAGCAGTAGGGAGGAGAAGAACCACCCATTTATCTTAAAGCCTGGAAAAACTAGGTCTGTAGAGGTTTGATGTAATATAACCTGTATAGCTGACATGTTTTCTTTTCATTGTCTTTGTAATAAGCAGTTGAAGAAAGTCCTTGAATGTGCCCTGATGTAGGAGTGTCACACTGTAACACAACTGTAACTGCACCCATCTGCTCTGATTGTGTTTATATTGCAAATTCTGGCACACGAAGACAGACCCATATTAAAATGTGGAGAAAAACATCAGAGAGGAGAGCAAGCAGGGATGCTTCCAAGAATAACTGAAATAAAGGCACCTGGGGACAGGACTAGGTATAATTTTGGAGCAGATCAATCCAGTTTTGCTTGACCTAGGAGAGGCTACCAACAAGTGTATGTTGTAATGAGAACTTAAACAGTCGTGAGTAATCTACCCCCAAAGAAACTAAGGGTTAGAACAGTTGGAGGGTACACTGGACCATTAGGTTTCTCTTATTTTGTTCTTCTGTATCTTCTTTCTTTAGGAAAGCTGTCTATTTTTTTGTTGTTGTATTCAATGTTTGGTCCTAAATCACTGTCCAAAAATGTTTTTCATGTAAGTTTACTTGGATCTTGCACAAGTTGCTAAACCCCTGGTGCTTGAAACCTAAAGCCTACAGAAGTTTAGTTTTAGTTATAGTTCTGGGAGACTTATTTTTTGTTATGCTGATTGAGGATGGTAGCCCTGCCAACACACACAAAAAGCACGTAAATTCAGGTGGTCTACCTTTCAAGTAAATGGTTAACTATAGAACTTCAGAAGTGGAACCCCCTGTTTTACAGGTTTGCCTGTTATTCTAGAACTACAGTAGCTGTTAAATGGGATTTCCTTGCATGTGTCCCTGTAGACAGAAGTTTCTGCTCCTGCAACTTGTCATATAACTGTATGCTTAACTCTCAGAAAAGGCGCATGATGTAGCTGTGCCGAGATTGATAAATCCTCATGTGAATTAAGGACTATTTGTTTTTGTTGTTGGGTTTGATTTTTTTTTTAATCTGAACACTTTGCAGAGATAATAATTTTATATTGCCTTGAGATTTTTTAAAAAAAAAAACAACCTACATAAACCCACTGTTTTTAACAGAGCAAAGTTTTAAACTCCTAGTTATCCTTTTGAATGTGTGTATACAGATTCCACAGTTGGTTTCTCTTTACTGTGCATCTGAGCCTGGAGTCAAATCAAAGAAGCCTGTTTACCTCTAAAACCAGTCACGAAGAGATGAGAACAAAGGGGTGAACACCCTAGATGGGAAGATCTGCCATGTTGCTAGCTTAAAGGAAAAACTCATACTTTGTCATTAAGGTCTTTGACATTGTAAGCTTCCTCAAGCCACCGGAGCTGGTTTGAATACTGAAAAGGGGGTAGAGAAATACCTTTACAAGTCTCTTGGGAGGCTGCAACAGCAAGATAACAATAACCTGGAGGTTTGCCACAAAGCTGTTATGACAGCTGTCATTTTGGAGAAACTAAGTGCTTTGCTCTTTGAAGGCTTTTAGGGAGTAGTTCAATTTCTGAGTTGTGAAGAAGACCCCAGTGAAGCAGGAAAGCTGACTTCATCTCTAGTAGTGGCTTTTCTATCTTCTTTATGTCCATGTCAAGAATGGGATCTTGATTCTCCTGGAAGAAGCTGTCCATATTCTACAAGGATATCTTGATTGTTTCGGAAGATCTGTTACATACTGTTGTTGAATTCTGATTAGTTTTAGATGCTCTTAATGCTTGCCTTCCTCTTGTTGGGTTTGACAGGCTTTATCAGAAGCGTAGACTGCAGTGGTTAAATTACTTCTGGCTAGCAGATTTTGAAAGCTACCCAGGCAGGGTGTGTTATAATTTATGCCTGGCTTCCTGTTCTCTTTCAGGGGTCCTTTCCCACCTTGTGCTCTTAAGTTTAAAAATAAATGTGAGGGTTTTTTTCTGTTTTGATGAAATAGAGACGGTGTTTTCTAGGATTCTTCAGTGAGGTCTTCTGCTGCCCCATTTAACAATGCCAAGGCAAAAAGTACAACAGCCCACATTTGTCATGCTACTCATGCCCAAAATGCTACTTGAGAGCTGACTGCTTTGTCTGTGCTCCTTTTTCTACTTGCCACTTTGTCCCATCAGCTGGCTTTCATATGCTCAGGGAGTGGCCTCTCTTCAGGTACTCCAGCTAGTGACTGGTGCTTAGGACTGCAGCTGTTCATGCACCTACTTTCTTCATACTATTTCTAATCAAACTCACTTGGTGTTGTTCAGACAAAAATTCAATGAATTCTCAATTCTCTGTGTTAGAGTAGCGAGCAAGCATAATACTGTGTCTTGTGGTAGACCAATTGGCAACACAGCAGGAGTAGCACTTAAGCAATTTGAATTCCAATTCTCTTTTTTGCTTTCACTTCTGTGCACACTGCAGTCATGCATTCTTCTATTGATTATCTTGTGTTTATCCTTTGTTGGTTAATTACTTTATGATAACTACACAAAAGTGATAAATATTGATGGCACGTTGTATTGGGCTATGGAACTTTAAATGCTCTCCCTGGCCGTTGTCATCTGCACATCTGTTGAACTCAGCTGGTCTCTTTTGCAGACTTCAGTGGACAGCAGTTGTTTTTCTTGTTGATTTGGTATCTTGCTTATCAGTCAGATTATCAAACACTCTTACATTATTCATCATTACACAATACTCTATTACATCAGTTGTGTACATAAAATACTTAAACTGTACCTTTTTTCTAGCCTAGACAGCTTTGCTCTAGCATACATCAAAACCTCATTTGGTTTAGGGTAACTGTTTTCTGTGCTTCTTTGCCTTCCATTGAGTAAATCTGCTCTTTAACAGAGGTGCGTTTGTCTACCTCATGAGCTTCTTCCCACACGAGCAGGATGTTAGGCACCTCTGACTTTGTCTCCATTTAAATAATGTTTTTCAGACATCTGTCCCACCTGACAAGGCAGGCAAAATTCTGCATTCAAGGGCAGACCTTTCTGTTTGCTTCCTCAGAGTTGGGCAGACTGATTCCATTTTAAATCGAGTCATCTTGGATTTTCCTGTGAATCAAAGTATATACAGAATGTTTCCCTTGAGCTCCATGATTATCTCAGCAAGACTTGATTCCACTGAGGAGACGTTCTCAAGGCTGTCCAAAACTTTCTTAAAAATTACACTGGCTCTTACGAATTTTGGTGGCAAGTCTGAAGAATTATCGGTCATCTTCTGGAGGCTCTGTAACTGGATCAAAGGCTGCATTAAGACTTCTGACTCATTAAATAAACTGTCTCTTCCCTTTTAAGCTAAGGTATGCTATGCTAAGGTTCATTTAACCAACACTGTCTTGCTGTATGAAATCCTTATTTCTGAAGTGTTATACCTGTTTGGAGATCAGTTTGTGCTCTGCTCATTGCTGTTGTTACTGTCACATCTTAGAGTTTTAGTTTCACAAAGCTGTCCCAAAGTCTTTATTTTGGGAAGAGTGTAGGATTGAATAACCAGCAGTCATTTAGTTGATTGTGGGACCACAGTGAGCATATACTTGGTACAAAAAGATAACTTGAAATTCTTTTATCCATATGTATCTTGGCATCAGTGCTTAATTTCTATGGGTAGGAATCCTTACCTGCATACATGGTATTAACCAGAGAATCTGAGCAGGGTTGAAGACCTGCCGTGTATTGACATTGACAAATAGGACATTTATTTGCCTTTCCTACTTTCAGTGTAGGAGGCACAAATATGTATAGAGTGCACACTGCTGATATGAAGACTGTATCCTTGCACTTGCATGTACAGAGATACATGTGTAGGCAAAATCAACCTTTTACTGCTGCTTTGCATTTGAGTTTTTGGAATATGATGCCAATGTTAGAGTCCAACTGTGGTCGTCCTTCTCTTTAGAGAGCTTAATCATCAGAGCATATAGTACAGGTTCTTTTGAAGTAGAGATAGTTAAGGTGGGTAGACCTGGCATCCAAATGAGTTGCTTATATGTGTCTTTAGTTGCAGAGGAGAAGAAGTCTTTAAAGCGGACTTTTCAGCAAATACAAGAGGAGGAAGATGATGATTACCCTGGGAGCTACTCACCCCAAGACCCCAGTGCTGGGCCACTGCTGGTATGTGGGACGGCTTGAGAGTGGGAGTTGTTCTGAAAGCCACCTCCTGTGTAGTACAGCCACAAGGTGGAGCTGTCAACAAGTAAAATGCTTTTAATGGAGAATTTCAGTTGGGGGTTGAGAAGTCCATGTGAAATGGAACAGATTCTTTTTTTCATGTTGAAACACTATGTGACTTCTGAGTGCTTTCAAGTGTCCAAGCCAAGGTCTAAGTAGTACTACCAGTAAAGACTCTCAAAGGACTGCTAGAAGAGCAGACTACATTTTAAATTCTTTCCAAGATCAGCGCGTAATCTCTCGAAACCGAAGTTGTAACGCAGTTAAAACTTTTTTTTTGTAGGACAGCTCTCTCCATTAGTGACTAAAAAGCTCAGCCTTTGATAGATTTGTATGGAGTTGGTTAGGACAACTAGTTCTGAGTATTTTGAGGCTGATATGTTAGTGGTGTGGAAATAGTAGGAATGAAATAGAGGGTCATTCTGACCATTTAAGGCTACAAAATGAACATATGTTAAACCATTGTCTATTTCAAAAGGATAAAAAAATACTCTACCCATCTGGTAGAGCGTAACCATTACAAAATAAAAATAAATAAGTTGTCAAAGAAATAAATGAGATTTTCTTTGTTGTTTTTACCTCCAGACCTTGCAGCTTATGATTTCTTTTGATGATAAGCATTGTGTGTGTTACTGTTGGAAATCATTAACAGTTTGCAAAGAAGTAGTAAATATTAGGTAATAGACTTATTTATTTTTCAGATTAAAAACCTAATTTTTTTCAGTGTTTTTGTTTTCAAACTATTGAAATGTAGTTTAAACATCAGTGGTGGTGTTTATAGGGCTAGTGTTCCAGTTTCAAAAATCTCCCATTAAAACTTCAGTATTTTTTAAAACAAAGAAGCAACACTTTTTTTCTTCCTGTTCAGGGAGTTGAGTCTGTCTCTTTTTTTTTTTTATTTTTTTCAGCAGGGAGGAAAAGTGGTGTGTCAGGGGAGGTCCTCTTAAGGCTGTCCTCATCCACATACTTTTTATGCTAGGGTACGTTTTGAGTGTATTCATTTAAACTGACACATTTTTCCTCACTGCACTAAAAACAGCTGAGAGATGAAGTCGAGGGGATAGAGTGGAATACAGTTTAACTGCAGATTGCAGCGTGCTTCCAAAGAGCCAGCTGAACTAAGTGAGGATAGCAATGGCTTTGCAAAATCAGGACAATATAAAATTTGCTTTAACAGGGGTAGCTTTCACAGAATGGCAGGGGTTGGAAGGGACCTCTGGAGATCATCTCATCCAGCCCCCCTGCGTGAGCAGGCACACCTAGACCAGGGGGCACAGGACCGCGTCCAGGCAGGGTTTGAATGTCTCCAGGGTAGGAGACTCCACAGCCTCTCTGGGCAGCCTGGGCCACTGCTCTGGCACCCGCACAGCAAAGGAGGTTTTTTTTTCATATTTAAATGGAACTTCCCGTGTTCCAACTTGTGCCCGTTGCCCCTTGTCCTGTCATGGGGCACCACTGAAGAGAGCCCAGTCCCATCCTTCTGACACCCGCCCTTCAGATATTTATAAGCATTGATGAGATCCCCCCTCAGCCTTTTCTTCTCCAGGCTGAACAAACCCAGGTCTCTCAGCCTTTCCTCATCAGGAAGATGCTCCAGTCCCCTGAGCATCCTTGTGGCTCTCCACTAGACTTGCTCAAGCAGCTCCCTGTCCTTCTTGAACTGGGGAGCCCAGAACTGGACACAGCACTCCAGATGTGGCCACAAAGGGCAGAGTAGAGGGGCAGGATGACCTCCCTCGACCTGCTGCCCACACTCCTTTTAATGTATCCCAGAACACCGTTGGCCGCCTTGGCCACAAGGGTCATTGCTGGCTCAGGGTCAGCTTGCTGTCCACCAGCACTCCCAGGTCCTCAGCAGAGCTGCTTTCCAGTAGGTCAGCCCCCAACATGTACTAGTGCATGGTACATGTTTCATTGTTATCAACCAGTTACAAAATTCTAAATCCTATAAGGATGGACACCTGACACAGTTTTGTTTGAACTGGTAGAAGTTTGGTTTTGTTTTGGGGTTTGTTTTTTGGAGGTTTTTTGTTTGTTTGTTTGATATGGTTGGTTTTTTTGCTATGTGAGAACGCACCTTTGGAATAGAACTAAGGTGGATGTACACTCCTGCTAGTCTAAGAGAAAGTGTCCAGATGCTCAGCTGAAAGATACAGTCCCAATTTGATGCAACACAAAGGGCTGATGGCTGTTTCTCAAACTGGTGTGGTCATGCACTTTTCAGATTTGTCTTAAATGATCACTTCTCTTAATTGGAATGAGAAGTTTTCCACTGCGGAGTCTTGAAAAAAAGATGATCCTACAATAATTATGCATGTTCCTAAACAATAGGGTATTGTAGACGTAGTGAATATTCTCTGTGTTAGAAAGCAACAGTTTAAAAACTACTTGAAGAAAATATTCCAAAAAGGGTTGCTTTCAAAAGTAGGTGACCTCAGATGCAGTGGCCACATCCACAGGAAACGCCATGAAAGTTACCTAGTTTTAATGTTAGCTAACTTGTCTTGTAGACCGAGGATTTGATCAAAGCCCTACAAGACCTGGAAAATGCAGCATCAGGAGATGCAACGGTGCGGCAAAAAATTGCCTCCCTGCCTCAGGAAGTTCAAGATGTTTCATTACTGGAGAAAATTACAGGTATGAAACTGGAAAATGAATGAATGTGAGTCCAAAGAATAACTTAAAGGAAAAAAAAAAAACCAAACCACTTTGATTTCTAAATAATAGCCGTATATGGTGGAGTGAATTTCTGCTTGTGTGTCCTTGTTTTGTAGCTCTTGGGTAATTAATAGATAGCAATCTTATGGAGTAAAATTGAAGATGAAATGTACATAGCTTCTTCCATTTTTTTTGGCTTGGACCAAGGCTTTTGTTCTTTGAGAGTGTCAACAGCATTTTGCAAGAATGTGAAGGAAATAGGGCCAGAGTTGTCAAACAGATGTGTGTTGATTTTGAACACCTTGACTGTTACATTTTTTTGAGTTTTATCAGACTGGGCTGAGTACACATGTACTCCCTGATTGCTACGGAAAAGGAAACTCGCTACTCCCATTAGTCTCTTGGTCTTTGTTTAAACGGACTTTTGCAATTGTATTTGAAAAGCAATCTTAATAGAAGCATTTAAAGGTTGAACTGATTTGACTCTTGTTCCTGGAAGTAGTTTTAATTTAGAACTCATGAACTGTCACTTATTCAGTCTTTTATAATATACTCTTACAGTGTCCAGCTGTGAAGTCTTGTGTGCAATTCATATGTTTGCTTGTATTGATACATGAGGAGTTATTCAGAGAAAAGAGGAATTGAAAAGTGCATACCATGTTTAAATGTGAAAACCACCTGATTTGTTTAACTGAAATCTGAAAGTACAGCCTAAAGTTTTAATTTACTTGTTTATAGAGGCTAACTTCATAGATTTAGGTTTCCATGCCCCCCCCATCATTGACATCTCTGCAAGGATAAAATGCAGTCAGTCATGTCAGTGTCTAACAACGCCAAGAACTGTGTTTTTTAGTCCTGCCTATTTCCTTTATATGCCCTGTGATAAGAACTCTTGTTTTCCTGTCAAGCCAGAAGTGTGTTTATGAATGAGATGTTATTGTACATGTATGTGCCTGGTGAGTTGTAGCCCTTCTGTCAAAGATGAAAATTTTAAACTTTGTCCCCTAAATTACCCAACACTTTTGCATGCAGACAAAGAGGCAGCTGAACGTCTTTCGAAGACTGTGGACGAAGCATGCCTGTTACTAGCAGAGTACAATGGCCGGCTGGCAGCAGAGCTGGAGGACCGGCGCCAGCTGGCACGCATGCTGATCGAGTACACCCAGAATCAGAAGGATGTATTGACAGAGAAAGAAAAGAAGCTAGAAGTGAGTACTGGTTACACCGGTGCTGGCAAGCCAATTGCCTCACCAAATGCTCCCACTTGACTCCTGATCTATGTGTTCTTCTCAAGGGGAATGACTCTAGGTGTTATCTTTGCATTTGGAGTAAAACAGGAGTAAAAATGTGGTGTAAGAAGTCTGGAGAAGATAAAATCTGTTCTGATGTTCAGTCCAGTATGTTTTAATACACATGCACATGGAAGACCCAAAACTCAATACTTTTTAAAGAAAAATAGGCTCACTTAACAAAACTTCTTTAGATTTACTCCATTTTTTTAATGAAATCTCCATTTCCAAAAAGTCAAACCTCCCTTTGCCATAATTAGCTGGGGGTTTTTTATTGGTTGTTTTTTATGCTCTTCCTCATGGCTGGGTGCCCCTCATCTGCCTTCCCAGCCCCTTCTTGATAAGAGGATGCAGTTTGAACAAGATCTTCTGGTATCCATCCTTTAACAGCCACTCCTACCTACAGCTTCTGTGACGGAGTAAAAATTGGGCTGATACAGAAAGATGATGACTTGCATTTCCTGCTGTAGCTCCCTTGAACAAGGAGGGCAGGACACTAAAACAAGACCACGCTGACTGGACCTGAGCACCAGCTGCATGTCCTAGAGCGAGTGCAGGGACTGTGGCAGCCAGCCGTTTATCTGAAATGTTCTTTCTCGGTGGAATTTCTTTCAGTACTGCATCTTGGGACTAGTGTGGAAGTTTAATTAATGATTGTGGTTGTATGTCACTCTGCCATCTGTTAAACTGCCCCTTGGTGGCACATTAAGGGCTTCCTCTACACTGTCGGCTGCTGGTTATTATGAACAGCTGTTGCTGGGTAGGACATGAGTTGCTGTAGAGGACAAAAATCTTCTGGAAGGAGACTGTGCTGTAGCAATTGCAGGCTGTTTACTGTCATGACAAACGTAATCCTCTGACAGCTAGGCAACATTGTTCTGAGATAAATTTAATTTTGAATGTTTTCTTTGCCATGTGTGTTTATACTAGAGTTTCTCAATGTCTTGTGACTGTGAACATGTTGCTTTTCCAGAACAACATTTTTTCCAAATCAGCCAGACAAGTGCTGATGCTGCATTCGGAATTAGAGTGGATAGTTAACAATTCTGTTAGCTTGTTTAGCCTGAATTTCTTCAAGTATAGTGTTTGTCTTATGACTGAGTTATTGAAAGACACTTTCAGTCATGGATATGAAAGATGCCATAAAACCAGATCCTGTTTAGCACCTGATTTATTCACTGAATACTAGTGGAAGTCTTGGGTCAGGTTGTTTTTTCCTTGCTGAAAGAAGGATACCTGTCTAGTGGAAATGTGTGTGTGTGTATAAATAAAAAATATATAAATGATAGACATACTGCTGTTTACTTTTGAAAAATAAAAAAATCAAGAAAATGGTAGCAAAAAGCTGCCCAGCAATGTTTTAAAAGGACCAGAACAATCCATAAATTTGAGTCAGTTTGAGACTGTGAAATTAAGAGACCCACAATGACAACATTCAATTAAAATTCTAATGCACTAGCTGAAATGTGACAACTGTGGTATGTTTTGTTTTGGAAAATATCCTTTTGGTAAGGAAGGTTACTTGAAAATTGTAACTCTGGAAGAGCCAGAAATGTAATCCTGAAATTAAGTGGTTCACTGGCTGAGCTACTTTGTTGATAGGAATAATCCTGTTGATGGCAACAGGACAGGTTGCTTGCCCACTGTTTAGTGTAAACACATTCTTTACTATGTTGGAAACTGAAGAATGGTCTTACTAAATGTCTGTTTAGGTTAGTATCTTTGTCATTCTGCCAAAACAAGGTGGCATTACTGTGGTAGAAGTCTAAAATGAGTTGCAGGAAATGCCACTTTTTAATACTTACTTAACATGAAGGCACAATTCATATTCCTGTCAAATCCCAAATCTTAGCTGAGGGGTATTGCCTGATTAAAGCATTCCATTGTTCTTGAGTTGTAGAGGATTAATAAATAGTGGAAGGTGTTGGTTACAGATATGGCAGGCCATATCTGCATATCAGTTTTGTTTGAGTCTGCTGTTCTCACAGTAATGTTATTGGTAAGCCTGGATTTTTCTTTGAAGTGCTAATAAGCATTTTGACAGAAGGATCTGAAATTCTTGTAGCAGTTAAGAATGTATTAAAAAACCAAAACATTTACTCAAGCAGAGACTGAAATAAGAAAACAACATAAGCCAATCTGATTTTTTATATATCTTCTCACTTTATGCTTTGCTCTCTCAGGGTATCTTTTCCAGAATCTTTGGTACTATAGACCGTAAGTTCCCGACTCTCGGATGCGATGGTATTTTTAGATAGAAGATGGACTGTTTGCTTTGCTATCCTAATTTAGCCAAGGCTTCTAGTTGGGGAAAGGGGTTTCTGGTAGTAATATGACCCAGGGCTTTATTTTAAGATATGGAAATGTCTAATTTGGAAATGACTCTGGATATTTCTTGTATTTTATTTACTCACAAAGCCAAGTCTTTATGATAGCAAAGCAAGTAGCTAATCTACATCTTTTGAAAAACAGCTTTTGTGGTCTAAAGAGTTACAGTTGTTTACTAATCCTATTAGTACTATCCCTCATGAAACACAGCAAATTCTCAAAACATATACATGAACTCAGTGTATTTATGTCTAGCGGGCTAATGCTAAAAATGTCAAAACCCTGCAACAGAGCTCTTGTCATCAGTTGCAGAAAAGCTGTTTAATTAAGGGACAATATGCTGAGGAAGGTAGTCTTGGACAACGAATTACACTTCACCTTTAATACAGACTGGCATGAGTAAGGATTGAAACAACGTAGTGCTAAGAAGCACTGGTTATTTGAAGGGAGGAAGCTGGCACAGAGCCTGAAGGCCGTAACATACAGGCAAACTCTGCTTTTAGAGTAGCAATTGAAAAAATTGGAAGTGTAATATTTAGGATTACTTTATCGGAAGTGGGGAAGAATTGTGATAATTTGATTGTAGTCTAAAAGTGCTTAGAAGGAGAAGGTAGAATTCCCTTAATTCTGGCAATCAACTGCAGAGCAAAATCAGGTGGACCAAAGCTGATGCTGAACAGCCTGTAACAAGGCATATATTTTTAAGGGTAAATATTCCTTAGGTTAATTTACTGGTATGGTGGATTCTGTCATTCAACATCTGAATGCTGAATTTCTTTTTAAATGGTGCTTCCATCTCAGTCAGAAGTTGTGGGCTTGATACTGCAGCTGCTGTATGATATTCCATGGCCTGGATTGGATCAGAGGTCAGCCTAGACTTTTATAATAGTAGGTGTCAGGAAATACAATCCATTTTCAGGCAGGCATAGAAATAAGAACTGGTGTTTCTATAACAATGAGATAAGGTGTCTTTGTGTCTCACACGGGTATTTAACTTCCAATGAAAGTTCTCTGATTTGTGTTATTTTTGGCCATTGCTGCCCCTGTTAGAATTACAGAGTACAATTGGCTGGGGAGGAGTTTTGTCCTTCAGAACTTCAAGGGGAAGGATGGTCTTTTGAAGTCGGTGTATGCTTCCTGAATGCATGGCAGGCAAGTAGGAAAAAACCCAGGGACTCAATTTTTGTAAAACTGAAGTGTAGGGGGGAGATATCCGGGAGAACATTTCCATGTTGGTGTACCAGGTGGCTGTAAAATGAAGTCAACTAAATAGATGGGACTAGAAGAACCAAGGGAAGGTAGTGCTAGAAAATGGCAATTGTGTGGAAGCTTTATGGGTATCTGAAATAACTACTGACAATAGAAAATTTGGAGTAAGTGGCAGGAGGGATATTTTAATCTAATGGGGAGAAGAGGCAAAAAAGAGAGGAGAATGCGCATTCAGAATTTTTGTTTTGATTTGCAGTCAGCAATGCTGAGTTCTTCCCCATGCCCTCCAAATATCTTCTGTACCTGCATTTGTAAAAGGTGACATGAGGA
>VZTV01074890.1:62387-76835 GCA_013400875.1 Anhinga rufa | reverse complement strand
TGCTGTGTCCCACGGCACCTTCCCCAGTGCCCCCCCGACCTTCCCCAGTGCCCCTGGTTCCTGGGTACCCCCATCCTTCCTGCTCCGTACCCCCAGCTTGGCCCAGCAGATCTGGGGGTCTTCTGGCTCCCTTGGTTGGTGTCGGGGTGTGGAGCCCCGTGCTGGCCTGGGCAGGTCTTGGGGGGGTGTCACTAGCTCACCCCCCTCACCCCCAGGAGTAGGTGCCTTTGGAGGACGTGGAGATGCTTCGCCAGGATGGGGGGGGGGGGGGACACGCATTCCTCGGCATGTGAGCTGCTCGGTGGCTTTTCTGGTGGGATTCCTGCGGGGAAGCCCCTCGGGGGTGTGAGCGCCTGTGGCCGGGCCGGTGCTGTGGGATCCTACCCGGTTCAGTAGGATCCACAGCACAGAGCCGAGCTGCCGCGAGCATCTGTGGGACCAGGGCCGCAGAGATCTGGTGACGTGGTGACCCCCCCCAATAGATCTGTCCCGTATCAGACAGCGTGAACAGAAAAGTAGGTGCCACTGACACTTCTTTATGGCATGCCGATTCCTTTCCAACCATCCTCTTAATGGTTAATCCCAAATATTCAATGATCCCAGCGTCTCACCCCTGTCTGTTTGTCATGCTCTGGGGAAAACTGGCCATCTCATTGCCCTACAGAAATTGCAGGGTAGTCGCCTTATTTTAAAATAAAGAAATAAATAAAATGTGTAGTTCAGAAATTATACAGACTGTAGGAGGCATTCTCAGTAAAACAACAGGAATAGTCTGGATTTTATTTTAGACACTTCTTCCCCCCACCCCATTTTCATTTCAACCACTAATTACAAAGTGCAGGCTGGAGGCTCGGCAGTGGTGGAGCAAGGAAGGAGGAGACGTGTGTGCTGGGTGTGGAGAAAACAATTTTCCGAACTGCTTATTTCAAACAGAGAGAGATCAAACAAGGTCCCAGGTGACGGGTCCCCGCTGCCATTGCGAGAGCTGTAACGCAGCGTTGTCGCTGTCGGCGAAGTTTGTATGCGCACGGAAGAGAGGGGAGAGCTAAGGACCAGCAGTTATTAGGGAAATGTAATCTTTTTATCGTGGTTTGCCGAATCAAACCTCTGCCAGCCGCACCGTGGGCCAAGCAGCGTTTGGTGGATGAATTGGGTCTGGAGAGGATGAACCTTGAGAGCGAGAGAATCAGCTGCGGGACCCGTGGGAGTCCTGTGTAAATCAGCACAAGATCTGCTTCAGGAGGGGAGCACCGCGGCTCAGGGAAGCCACTGCCTTCCCCAGGGTTGTAGGTGGATTCCTGTGATCAGGGTTGGGGTTTTTTTCTGGGTGTTCAGGGAGACTGAACCATTTTTTTGTGAGTTCAGCACCGGCCACGTAAGGAAGCCGAGCTGAGCAGCGTCCTGGCGCGGCGGTATTCCTGCCGCTGGGCTGACTAACATCCACACGGGGCGGGTGATCCATCTCTCCTTCGTGTTAGGCATTTGCTGATAACAGCCAAGCCTTGGAAGGTGGTCAGAAGATGACCATCACCGTGGGAGTGCGTGGTGGGGTGTTTATTTCCCACACTGCTCTCTCCATCGCTCTCGGTTCTGGCACGATGAGCATCAGTGATGCGGAATGCTCTGGCAGGTTTTCCCTGCTGCGCGCAGGGGAATGACAAGAAAAGGAACAGGCACAGATTTTAGCTTCAACGTGAGCCACGCGTCCCTCTGAGAGCACTCTTGTCCTGTGTTACTGCACTGTGGCAGAGATGAACAGCAGCCCGTGGGGCGAACCTGCAGCTCGCCAGTGGGCTCCAGGGTCAGCTTGTCTCTGGTGTCTCGGCTCTAATTTCAGCTAGATGTCAAGTGTGGGTGATGCTCTGGGAAAGCACAGGTACGTTGGGCTCGTGGACCAAGGAGCCAGGCTTTGCTCATCTCCAGTAATAGCTGGTCTCTGGGCTGATGGCTCAGTGGTTTATGGTAGCGTGATGTTGGGTAGAAAACTTTCTGTAATGATACTCTTAGGGAAATCCCTGAGACACTGTGAAAGTCATGAACTAGTTGTGAAAGTGTTTGTTTTCAGCACTGTCCTGTGTTTGCCTCTGCGCCGCCATGTAACCCCGTGTCGGGACTCCCTCCCTGCACGCAAGAAAGATGAATTGCATTTGGTGTTTTCTGGGTTGCTCTGTCTTTCCCTTCTCTGACCCCTCATTGCTGCACGTGGCTCCTAAAACTCTGCTAGAAGCAGCTGCTTCACTTTAATACATTCCCTTTTTCCTTGCATCGCAAATGCAGAAGCATTGAGAAGCTGAAAGTAAAGCTGATTATAACCAGACCTCATCGAGCTTCATTAACCCTCTGAGAGGAGGGTAGAAAGAAGCCCAACTGGATTTGTAATAGGTTAAGATGTGACTAACAGCACGAGCTGGCCAGAAACCTCCTGATGCAGTGACTGTGTTGGAAAACATCAATTTGTCAAAGCTAAAAACTTCCATGGGAATCACATAGGCCGGTTTTGTCAGGAATAGTTGGGTTTGGTTGGTTGGTTTTTTTGATCAGAGATAAAATTCCTGGTCAAAACAAGAAACCCAAAGAAACCCCCACCCCAAAGTAGTCGGCCGGTCAGTCCAGCTGCTGGCACAGCTGCTTGGGGCAGGGGAACAGCACTTCTAGGAGCGGCCTCTTTGACCTCTTGATGCCCATCAAACACATCAGGCTCTGCGATCAGGAGATGGGCTTATTGCACGCACTGCGTAGCTCTGGTTCCTCAGGGATGCGCGGGCTTCTTGCGCACCCACGCTCCCATTCGTTCAACGCGTGGGTGCAGCACGCCATGCTTCCCAAAACTCCCGCTCCTCCCCAGCTGGGTTTGGGCAGGATCCAGTGGCTGGAAGCTCCTGCTTTGCCTGCTGCTGATCGGAGTCTCGGGAGCTCCTTGTCAGGAGTCTGGGCTCGGGCGTATTAGGAAAAGCGGAGCAGGTCCTGCCTTGCTGCTTTCCTCCCTGCCGGGGCAGGTGCCCTCTAGGAGGGGAAAGCTGCTGCCTTTGCAGCAGGGACGAAGGGATCTGGCCACCCAACGCTGCATCAAGATGTCCCCGCTCTTCTCCAGTGCCACAATCGTCTCGAGAGAGCTCCTAAACAGGAAACTGCTTCAAACCAGAGTGCCCCCCCTCCCCGCTGCCACTCCGGCGAGCGAGGCCCCTCGCTGACGGTTGCACAGTCTCTGCTTGGCCTTGTCTGTTGTGGTCTGTTGTGTTTTCTCTCCGTAGTAACATGCCAGCGGCTCCCTGGGGAGCAAGGCCAGCCCGCGGCGTGCAGCGAGCCCCGGCCTGGGACGCACGCGTTCCTCGGGACGTCTTGTCCTCTCGGCTCGCCCCACACGCAGCTTTCGGCGGCCACCTTTCAGCTCAGCAGCCAGAAGAGCCGAGCTGCTGCCTGCCTCTGGGCTTCCCTGGGTCTGAGAGAGGGAAATGGGGCTGGCGTCTGCTCTCCCCCACCTTGCTCAGAGGAATGGCTTTGCAGCAGTGCCCCAAGGAGGCTGGAGCTCGGGGGCTACCTCCAAAGGCTGGTGAGCGCAGAAGCTGGCCCGCAGGCAGCAGCCAGCCCTCGCCAGGCCCCTGCTCTGCTCTGGTCCCAGGCACACAATGGTGTATTGTAGGCTGGGGCCAGAACAGAGGGACAGGGAGAAGGCCTCAGGCTGGGGGGCCGGGTCCTGCTGTGCTGCCAGTGCTGCAGCACCTCCTCGCCGGGCGGGCACCATGCACGCCCTGGGAGAGGGGAGCAGCGAAGGATGGGCTGGAGCGGGGTGCCCGTGTCTTCCCGGACACCTGCCATGTCCCTTTTCCAGCTCAGGACTGGGGCTGGGCTTGCTGCTTAATTCCTCCAAGGCTCACGAGCCACCCGGCCTGGGGACTCGTGTCTGGCGGCGCGGCTGAGCCTGCGGCACAGGGGCCTCGTCTGCTGCCCAAAGCTGTCCACCCTGCTTGGGTGGAAGCTCTGTGCCACTGGTCCCAGTAGAAACCCTCCATGGAGAGCAAGTTTAGACCTGGTCTCTCTCCCACCTCCTGGAAAAGCTTCCCCTTCCCGGTGCACCCTGTGACTGGAGGGAGGGAGGGCTGGGGACCAGCTGTGCTGCCATTGCTGCCATTTTCATCAGGCAGCCTTCTCTTGCTCCTGTTTCTTGCTGTGCTGATTTGCATTGACTCAGACTTCCTCGCTCACGGTGGCCTCGAAGCCGAGGCGCTGTGCAGGGGAGTGTCTGCGAGTCAAACATCATGATCAGGCTCACAGGGCACTGCTCGGGCTGGCCGAGACCTGAGCCTGTTTTGCCAAGCTCTGTCTGTGCAGGCTGATAAAATCCCTGCCCCGAAGTCTAGGGGGGGTGAGACAGACAGGTGGGAGGCCAGCTTGCGGCATCCCCCTTATGCCATGTTTTATTGTGTTTTCTGCTTGCGTGCCCTCTCTTCAGGAGGATTGAGGCAAGCTGGGGCTGGGCTGCTCCTGCAAGGGGTCAGCGCTGCTTCCAGCTCCCCCAGTTTTGCCGTGTTCCCTTTGCCGGGGGCAGCCCCCCACGCCCGAGGTACGTAGCAGCAAGGCTTCTTTCAGCATCATTATTGCAGCAGTGTGCCTCTGTCCCCCCATCTCCTCCCTCTGGCCCCGGGGAAGCTTTTTGGTGGGAAAACAAGGGTGATGGCTGGAGCTGCTTGTGGGGAGCCCAGGAACAGTCCTGGTTTGGGGATACAGCCTGCTTCACCCTGCTTTTCCTGGAGGCTCTGGGCCACGGTGAGGACAGTGTGGAGGGGATGTGCAGAGCAGCTGTTTCTGAAGGAAACAGGCTTTCCGCTGGCCAGTCCTTCCCCTCCCTTCATGAGCACTTGGCCACCTTCAGCCTCGCTCAAGAATCCGGAGCAGGATGCTGTCTCACAAGACTTTCAGATCCTAGCTTGTTTCTCCTTTGTTGATCAGGGCTTTTTCCCACCTCCAGCCCCTGTGGCGGTGCAGTCCCATGCATCCAGCTGTGCCCAGCTTATGGCTTTGGCTTGGCATGTTCTTGCCTGGAGGGGCTGCAGGGTGTATTTGCGGTGACCTTTAAGCATAGCCCCTCACCTCTGGCTGTCCGCCTCCATCAGCTCCTCTTGCAGCCCGGGTGCTCCGTTTGTGGCTCTGCATCACCCGCCATTCTGCAGCGAGGAGCTGGAGACAAGGGACCAGGAGATGGCCGGCATAGCCCAGTCCAGCCCCGGGGCTGCGCAGGAGTGGGGACGCAGCAGTGATCTCCTCCTGAGCCATCGGTGTCACCTGCGGGGCCTGTACCAAACCCTACGGCACGAGTGTCCCTCATTTCATGTGCTGGGTGCCTTGGGGTCCCATCACCGCGGTGAGCACTTACAGATGCATTTATGTACTTGGCTGAACCAGGATGTTTTTCTGAACTGGGACCAGTTTCCCACAGTGTTGGCAGCACTGGCTTTCTCTGTTGTAAAATCCTTTGGGCTCTGCGTGTGTTCATCTGTATGCTAGCGGCACCCTGCAGCTCCTGTCCTGGCTGGGGTTTTGCGGTGCCGCTGTGATACAGCAAATATCGAGGGAAAGTCTGTCCAGGGCAGATCTGAGATTCTTCAAACACTGCATCATCTTCTGCTTTAAAATGCATTTTTGTGTGTGATACTTTTATACAGATCGTATATATTTATAAATATAATATGTAAAAGTAAATTTTTTAAAAATCCAATGATCTTTTGCTGTGTCACCACTTAGAGAAGGATTTAATTTTGAACTTGCCAAAGCTTCAGGCAGAGTCTATGGAAATTTTTGGCCTGGGAGGAGAGCAGCGTGGAAGGACTGGAGCATGTGAAAGCCACCGTCATAAGAGCGTTTTACAGCCTGTGGTGCTCCAAGCTCTGCCGATAGCACCTCTAAGAGACCTGCTGCCAAATGTGTCACTTCTGATGCGAGGGCACCCGGCTTTGCCTGTGCCCTGACCTGGGCAGGCTTTCTCTCGAGTGAGATGGGTCTGTGCTGCTGGGGAAGAGCTCAGCTGCTCACTTGGCTTTGTTTAGGTGCCTGGATCCACAGGAGGAAATGCTGCGGTTCTCCCTCCTTTTCCCTGCAGAGATTTGCGGCTGTAAAATGGGGCTATAGGATTTCATCTGCATTCGTCTTGCTAACAGGGAAGAGGTGAGCACCCTTTCAGCCCCTTCCCCACCCCATTGCCTCTCCCCATCCCAGCGGTTCACCTCAAACCCTCTGTCCTGAGACAGAGAGGAGAGTCTGGGATCTGTAGGGAGACTAAAAAAGCTTGGCTTTTTGGTGAACTAGAGGCTGAGAGGGGCAGGACTGATGCCTGTAAATACTTGGAGTGGTGGCAGGGAGGGAAATTATTTATGTCCACCCAAGAACAATGGTGGCACCAGAACGAGCGGGTAGAAACCAGCAGGAATAAACTCAGGCTGGAAACGCGAAGGTTTCCATCCGATGTGGGAGGATTGAGTCTCTGCCTAAAAGGAGCAGGAACAAAAACTTGAGCTGCTTCTCTTGAAACACAGAATTCAAATGGTCTCATTTCTAGTGCCTCTCAAATACAGGGATCAGGGGAACCGGGCTAGGGTTGTAAGCTGAAACGCAATAACATAAAGTGTATTGAGCTCAGCTAAAGTATATAGTAAATGCAGGTGAACTCTGCGGCCCTTCGCCCTCCAATAACCATTGGAGGGAAAGGAAAGGTTTCCATTATTTTAATTCAGCTTGTCTCTTTGATTGGAAGCTTGCATTTCTGAAACTCACTTTTAAATACAGAAACCCTCTAGAAATTAAATGTCCGCTTCTGCGTAGAAGACGGGACACTAGCTCTCCTCCAGTTTACACATGTGCTGAAACTTCTTTTTTCATTTCACTGCTGTGAGAATGGTCAGGGTGTTGCAACAGGAAGCCTCTGTGTGTGCACAAACCCCCTTGCACGCCTGTGTGCGCGCTTTCCTGTGTGTTTGTGGGATTCATCTCTCCCAGCTTCTTCGCCAAAATGTGTCTGTCCAAATGCTGCAACATCAGAAGTCTTGTCCTGTTTTACATTGTGTGACAAAAAAACCCTGTGCTGTAGAGAGTAAGGAATTGGCTGTTACCTGGGTCAGCTTTGTCCTGTTCTTCCTCCTCCTCTTTTTGCTCACTCCCCCATCAACACATCCCACTGCTCCCTGCCAGATGCTTTCCTACCCTAAACATGTTGAGTTGGCATGTCAACCCTTGATTCAAGGCTGGGTAGAAAAGTTCCAGGGGCTTGGAAAAGCTGAGCAGATCCGATTCTGCTCGCACCCTGGGGGGAGACCAACAGGGACGTCCAAGTGTCACAGAAAGCAAAATCTCTTCTGAGACTTTCCACTGCGTGAGACCACCCAGCGCCACAGCCGTTCCCGTGGGTGCGAGGAGCTGTGCAAGCGCTGTTGTAGCAGTCTCAAAGCTGCCTGTCCCCTGCTGTGGGCTCCCCAGTGAACAGCTCCATCCGATGGCGGACTAGGAGCCCAGGGCTCCCCAGGGAGATCCCGAACCTCACGCCTATCTTGCATCCCCCAGGTTGCCATGACAAGGCAGTGCTGCTCTATGAATATGTGGGGAAGCGGATCGTGGACTTGCAGCACACGGAAGTACCAGACGCCTATCGAGGGAGAGGAATAGCCAAGCACCTTGCGAAGGTACAGCCCCAGCCACCCCTTCTCCCCCAGGCAGAAGCTGTTGCTGTCCCAGCTGCGGCTTCGGACCCTGGCTGAAGCAAGTCCCCGTTGCACTGGCGTTGCACGCGTGCCCCATGGGAACCATCCCTACTCTGATGGGAGATGGGGGCAGCTGGTGGGGCAGCTGGAAATCTGTGGTCAGATATTCCTATTTCTAGTGGCAAGAGGGGCTGGGTGAGTGCTGGCACATCCAGCCACTCGCCTGGGCTCGGCCCTTTCTTCCTCACAGCGAACAGGCCTCGCACCCACCTTGAGGGGCTGATGCGGTGCCTTTCCTGGGGCTGGATCCCCTCACCTCAAAGCTTCAAGGCCCTCGTGAGCCCTTTCCTGCCTTGAGCCCCACTTTTGAGGCCTGCGGACATGCAGGGAGAGCTGAGGAGCTGTGAGCACAGTGCTGGGGAGGACTGCAGGGTGATGCTTTGGGGTTACAGCTGCTCCCTGGCCCCCTGATCCAGGGCAAACGGGTGACAAAGGTGGCCTTCACGTGATGTGGCTGGGTCGCCTGCAGTGCAGCGTCCGCCAGGCTGGATGCGTTGAGTTATCCAGGGGGTGGGGGTGGGGTCCACACATGCCTCTGCTTAAACTGGGGACCCTGTGGCATTGTGAGGGCTGTGGCAGGATGGCTGTGCTCTCCCTCCCCCTGCCTTACACAGGGGATACGCGATGGCAACCTGCTGCTTCCCCCATCTGCACGTGGGGTACGGGAGTCTGGCCCCCTGGGACATTTCAGAGGAGAGCATAGCCTGGGGGTGCTGGTTGTAACCCATCTGTCCTCTCCGGTTGGTTGCAGGCAGCCCTGGACTTTGTGGTGGAGGAGGACCTGAAAGCTCACCTGACGTGCTGGTACATTCAGAAATACGTCAAGGAGAACCCGCTGCCGCAGTACCTGGAACACTTGCAGCCTTAAGGCAGGACAGCTCTGACACCAGCGCGCCTGTCCCTGACTGTTTAACGCGGCCTTTGCTTCTCTGCGGTCTCAGGAAACCCCCCTCCCACACTCACAATTCCCACTTTTTTTTGAGCACGTCCATGCGGTGCATGAGTGTGGGCACGACCTCCTCCTCTCTGCCCACCTGTGAACATGGCTACAGCCCCTGGGCCAGGCTGGCTCTGGGCACACATGGCAGTCGCCAGTGCTCTTCTTCCCAAGCCAGGGGGTGGAAGAGGATTATTTTTCCACCAGACTCCATGAGAAGACATGGGGATATCCTGCTCTGCGCCTCATCCTCTCCCCTCTGCTTGGCGACAGTTGTGAACTGGCTGGGGGATGTTGGTTAGGGGTGGTCGCAGGGGACCAGCCCCCTTTCCTCCCAGCAGCTGGGGGAGATGCTGTGGATTAAGCCTTGTGGGACAGAGGGAAGTGCTGGAGGAGGCCCAGCCCCATAGGCAGGTTCATCCCCTGTGGCATCTGCTGGGCTCTGAGCCTTGCCCAAGCCCACGTGGGGCACAGGTGAGAACATGTGGGCCATGGTGGTGCCTCGGGGGCTTTGCTGGCACTGGCTGTGGAGATGCTGGGATGGTGACACCTTCAAGCCTAGAGACAGGAGCTGTGTGAGGAGCAGGCTTTGGCCGCAGGGGCTGCGGCAGCGCATACACTGCGTGAGTGTGCAGAGGAGGAAAGGTGGCTGACTTGCAGACGCTGCTCCCTGGAGATGCCAGCTCCTGCCCAGCTGTCTGTACATAGCCCCGGCGTGGCATCCCCGCAGGGTCGCAGGCTGTTGTTCCTGTCTCTGCTCCCTGCTGTTGGTGTTGTCCGTGCTGGTATGGACACAGCCTGCTCAGGAGAAGAGCACCAGCCCCAACGGCCAGCCTGGCCTAAGCAATGAGGGGGCATCCCATGCTTTTGCAGGCACCAGGGTGGTTTCCTGTAGCTGAAGAGGAAGGCTCCCCACCATCTCCCTCGACTCCAGCTCTGCACCCCTGTCTGTGTCCCAGATCGTAAGGCCTGAGCCATCATCGCATCCTGAGAGCATCGGGGTAAGGCCTCCAGAGCCTAGTCCTGGCCTGTCTCCAGGGCTCGATGCTAGAGCTGCCTGCCTCTGCCTGGATGCTGATCATTTCTCCTTACGGCCTTTGGGAAGAAGCCCTGGCTCAGGGCATTACCTGTCTGCTCACTGGCCTCGCAGCTCCAAGCCCAGGGTGCTGGCAGCATCGTGGGGTTCTCGGCCAGCAGCAGGAACACCCTCGCGTCGCGCTGTTACCTCTGTGATGATGACGACCTCGTAGTGCAGCTCAGCATTGCCTCAGTCGGATGTAGAGGTAACATGGCAGGGCACTGCCTGGCTCCAGCTTGCTGCCTGTCCTGCTTTCCCCAGGCTTTCCAGGACCTGAGCTAGATCCCAGAGCATCTTCCCTTGAGCTCTCGGGATTTCTTGGTGTCCCAGGGCTGGGCTGCAGTGGGGGAGATGGTGTAGCCAGCACACCAGCCCTGGGCAGCTGCTGGGGGCTGCAGCCAGGCAGAATGTCATAAGAGCCTTTCACCTGGAGGCTAAATCCAGACCTAGCTTATCTCTCAGCAGGGACTAAAGTTTACAATCTGTGCCACGGACTGAACAAAGCCCCGGCTAAGAGGCAGCTCAGCCCTCTTCCAGAGCCCAGTGCAAAGTCCGTGGCAGCAAAGGCAAAAGCTCCTACAACCTTCTCTCTTGGTTGGGTTGGTTGGAGATGGAGACCCTGTGCCTGATCTCAGCCAGGGGGGGCTCTGAGCTGTTCCTCCCGGTCACCGGCTCAAGGTGAAGCCCTTCTGCCTACCTGTGCTAGTGGGCTGCCTGCCGCTGCCATAACACAGATCTCTGCCCACAGGCTTGAGGTAAAGCTCCCAAACTCCATCCCTGCCCTGCCACACCACAGGCTGAGAGACCTCTGCCTGTCTCCACCACCTGCCTGGGGTGGACCTGTGCCTGGCGGCAGGCCCATCTCTGGCTTGTGCTGCTGCCTCGTGCTTCTGCCCTCTTGCTGCCTATTTCAGCCTGGCTGCAACCTTCAGGATGGCTTAGAGGGACTGGGAAATGATCACAGGTAACGAACGAAAGAAAAGGGGCTCGAAGAAATCTGGGCTGCTAAATGTTCGCTCTTTAACATGCAAAACACACTTCAACATCTAGTTACAGGAGCAAGGCTGGCTCTGTTACAGCCAAGTGATGGCAGAACCGTCCCTGCCCTTGATCCCAAGGTGAAGCTGAACCGTCTCCTCTCCTGCAAGCCAAGATAAGACACTGTCGTATCTATGTCGGAGCGGGGCTGGGTGCTTGGAAGAGATGTGTGCCTGGTTGCCTCGCGGGAGCAATAGCATGAGCCCAGCGCTGCTAGCCTCTGCCCTGGTTCTGTGCTCATTTCCACTGTGTGACAGTTCCCAGAAATACCCTGTCGTGTCTGCCGTATGAGAGCGGCTCGCCGGAGGGTATGCTGCGGTCACTGCACCGGCAAGATCCCAGCGTTCAAGCCCTTCATGCTGCTCTGGCAGGAACCTCGTGCTTCCCGGTGCTGGATCACAAGTGGCAATTGCTGCCTTAAATCAGGCACCGCACACCGTTTTGCTGCTGCTTCCCTTCGAGGTGCTACAATCCCTCCGGTGTCCAACCTGACGGAGATGTGTGCCAGTGTCCGTGCCAACCGTTTCACTGCTGTACCCATCCTCTGCCCCGGCCTTCCCTTCTCCGTGGTCTTTGATGTCGGCGAATAGCAATACCCACAGATCACCAGTGATGCCACGGTCCACGGTGCTCCTGTGATCTGGCACTGCCAGGTGGGAGATGGCTCGGGGTTCCTTGGCGTTGGGCAGCCCTCCCTTCCGCCTCTCCGCCAGCTGCCCTTTCCCAGCTCATCTCCGCAGGACCGAGCTTTGAGTCCTGTGCAGCCCCTTGGTGCTGACTAAGCCAGGAGGAGTTGGGGATCCTGGACTCTCTCTGGCAACGGGAGTGTGGAAGTGGTTTGGTTGAATATTGAGGTCTCCATACCCATTTGAACTACAGACCTTGGTGGGTGGGGAAATGCAGATTGCTGTCAAACCTGCTTCCACATCACCCAACTTGAAACACCCCCTCCCTCGTCCACTTCCCAGCGTTGTCTTCCTCTGTCCAAGGTTTCCATTCTGTTGAATTCAGTGGTTACGATGTGCCTTTCCTTCTCAGGACCTGTTACAAATGACCTTTCTGCTTTTGTTTATGTCTAACATTTATCTTTATCCCTCCCTCTGTCATACTATAAAACATGAACATATTGCATGGAGTACAATACAATAAAAAGTGTGGCTTAACTGACCCGCAGTGGTTCACTGTGCTGCACTTGGTGGGAGGCAGGAGGAGGTGCCCGCAGAACCGGGGGACCTCGGGCAGCCCCAGCTCTGTCGCTGCTGGGCTGGGTCGCTTCAGCGGAGAGCCTGTTTCTCAGGTCCTGTCAAACAACTCTGCTCTCCAGTCTGTGTCCGGGGTATGATTTTTGCTGTCTTGTTGCTGCATACTCATTTTCTACATAAATGTAAACAACCTTTTTCTCATCCCCCCAAAATACATCCTCTAACAAATCTAACGCCAAGTCTCCTAGGCAGTAACTACCGTGCGTCTGTCAGCGTCTTGGAGAAGGTGAGAGAAAAGGCAGAAGTTGGCAGATCTGCACGTTGGTGTACTCAGCAGCTACTCTCCTACTGCCTAACCTTCCCCTCTGAAAAATGGAGGAAAATGCTACTTCTCTCCCTCATGAGGAAGAGAACCCCAGCCAGGCGGTGAGGATGATGGAGGGTCCATAAGACCCTCGCTAGGTTCAGGACAAAAGCTTCTTCGTCCCAGACCTGGTGTTGACCACAGCTCCCTGTGACTTGCAGACAGCCACTTGTGTCTTTTCATCACCTAACCTGGATGTTACCTGCATCACCCTTCTCCAATCACAGAGCACCTCGGAGCCAGATCCCAGGTGAGCACAGCAGGCTCCCATTGCTAAGTGACCAGGGAGGCATGGGCTGAAGCTATTGGATTTTATTTCAGGTCGTAGGGGTGGCTGACCTCGCGATGACTGCGTAGAGCTTGGGGTGAGTGGGATCGCAACTGGTTCCTCTCCTTTGCTGGCTGATCCGCCCCCGCTCATGCTCACCAGTCCTGTCTTGAGATTTCAAGCCTAACAGTCTTCAGGAGTTGTCCTGCAAATGCAGCTTCTTGTGAGCAGGCACTCAAGGTTTGTGTTCATCGGTTTAAGATGTTTGAAAACATTAAGGCATGAAAACATTTAAACAGCCAGCCAGTGGAGTTGTTCCCTGCTGTTCTTGTCCAGAGCAAGGTGGACAGGCAGGTGACTCAGGAACACAAGGTGCTTCCCTTCTGGGGCCAGCGCTTCTCAGCCCTGGGACCACTCGGGGTGCCAGCACGTGTTTACGTCGCTTCCTAAAGCTGGGTGCAAGCTACAGAGGCTGAGGCCGGAGTTTCGATAGCTGAAAATGCCAGGGCTGGGTGGGTGGGGGGAAAAGGGGCACAGCTTATCTACAGTTATGATTTGATCCAACGTGACAAGTGGCCCCTGGGCTGCAATTCGAGCAGGCAAGAGCGTGGGTTTTGCTCCTCCCAAGAGACAGCAGGGTAGGTTTGGGTTATAGCACAAAGCAGGCTGTTGCTGGTAACATGCTCTGTTTACATTCCACATTCCAGACAGTCCGATGCTCCAGCCTGCCCCAGCAATGCTGCCGCTTGGCCACGCGCTCTGCCAGGCTGGGCACGCTTCCCAAACACCTCTTGTTCGTGCAAAAGCACCATTTACCTCCACTGAAAACAGCTGACTCCCAAATTATGGTTGAGAAAGCAGGGGTGCGGGAGGGTGCTGCAGTCCGGAAGCGCAGCCTCGCAGTGCGCGGGAAGGTGGAGGAAGGCATGGGTTTGTCCTCTTTAGTTACATCGCTTGGAAATAATGTTGTCAAAAAGAGGAATTTTCTAAGAAGGGGAGCTGCAAAGACAGCACCGCTCTCTTCTGAAACGCACGGTCAGGCCAGTTGTGCTCTCCGACATGTGCTGGGAGCCGAGGATGGCTCCAGTCCCTCCAGAGGGGAGGCAGCGGAGGAGGGAGCTGCTGTTTGTTAAGGGACAACTAATTCCTGAGGAGAAGGCTCCTCTCCTGGGAGGAGTCGGTACTGGGAGCTAGAACAGAACTCGGGCCCTGGAGAGGCAGAAGGTTCCTCAAGATACACCACCGAAGCACCCTGGCACGGGTCCCCTCGTGTGACCCTGCTGTGCTGGGAGGTGGCTGAGGGCAGGGTGGGTCTGGGGACACCGCCGCAAAACCTCCAGCGTCGCCTGCTGCTGGATCAGCGGGGGCTGGCAAACCCGTGACAGCAGCAAACTCGCATTTTGTTTTCTAGCGGAGCGTTTGGCTACGAACTGTTATTCCTCCTCAGCGATGCAGCAGTGACGGAGCCTCCCCATTCCCTGCTCCTCTTTTCAGAGCTGATTAAAGGGGCTAAATTCACCCCGGCGAAGCCCACCCCCTCCTCCCCAGGGAGGTGCTGCTCTGAGGGGGAGGCGTTCCTCCTGCCTGCGAGCAGCAACGGGGTGTTTCTTTCCGAGCAGGCCAACGAGGCCGCGCCGGGGCTGCCGAGGGCTGCCGGACCTCAGCGAGAGCTGACCCCGCTCCCGCCCACGCCGCTTCCCGGGCCGGGCCCGGGCGCACCCCCGCGGCAGTCCCCTCGTGGCGGGGCAGGCCGGGGCCCGCCGCGGCGCTCCTCCCATGGCCGGGCCCGCTCCCTGAGGAGTCCGGGAGCCGGGGC
>VZTV01074890.1:26886-62001 GCA_013400875.1 Anhinga rufa | reverse complement strand
GGGCCGGCGCTCTCCCGCCGCGGGTGGGCGCGGGGCCGCGGCCGGGGAAGGGAAGGGAAGGGAAGGGGAAGGTCAGCGCGGCCCCGCGGGGTGGCGGCGGCCGCGGCCCTTCCCGCCGCGGGGATGCGGCGCTGGGGGCCGGCGGGGAGGAGGGCCAGCCCCGGGGAGGCTCCTTCCACGGCTATTTTTAAAAAGCGGTAAGGGCGGCGACGAGTCCTCCAGGGTGACCTCCTCCGGCCTCCCTCGACCCGCGGGGACGGCCCGGGGTCGCCGCCGCGGCGCTCGGAGGGCTCGGTAGCGCTCCCCCGTTGCCTCCGTCAGGACGGGGGAGCGCTCGGACGCGCTGGGGCTGCCCCTGGAGTAGCTGCAGAAGTTTGGGAATCGTAACTTTGAAACGGGGAAAAGAGGCAGAGGCAAATCTTGTTGAGCTACTTTAAAATCTGTACGCACAGTTCTTTACCTACTTAAAAGGTCTGGTTAAATCCTGTATTTCCTTACGTTGGCGTTTTCCCTCTTCTGCCCCAGGGCTGACTGATGTAACCAGCGGCTGCCGAAAGCTGCTGCGTTTTTATTGTGAGGAGTTTTCTTTTTGCCCTGCCGCCTTACCTAGAGACTCTGATACCTCTCTTCATTTTTGCCTCATTTTGTTCCCTTGCTGTAATTCGACAGTGTTCTTTTTGATGGTCTTGAATCTACGTAGCCAAGGAGAGCCACAAGTAGCCCTTAAAATTCTGGCGCTAATATGAACTGCAGGAATGCTGCCTGTGTTCGGGGAATTTAAAAGTAATTGAACTGGAAGAGCCAATGGAATTACTGCATCAGTGTGGTTTATATAAACAACTAAGAATACCACAGAGCTCAGTGGCGGAGTGGTAAAGCTGTCTGCACCCGGCGCTGGCATCTGCCCCAGCGCTGAGCGCACGAGGTGTGGGCTTTTCTTGTGGTAGACCTGTTCTCCCAGCAGAAGTGAAGAAAGAATAATTTTAATTGAAGTTAAGTGCAGTTTTCCATATTTTCTACCGGGGTGAAAATTGATGCAGACTTAAAAGTGAGTTGTTGCCTTGTAACTTCATCTGTGAACTATACAATAATCTAATTGTAGTTTGAGGTGATAATTATTTTCAAGCTATTATTAATCTTGATTTTATGATCAAAAAATACTTATTCATAAGCATGAGTTACTTCATGAACCTGCTGCATGTGTTATTTTTCCTTTGGCAATGAGAAGTATGTGGTTAAGTACAAGAAAGCACAGAAGCGACATAGCAGAACAACAGATACACCATTGACCAGTGTTTCAGAATCCCTATCAAAACACGGTGGTTCTTTTAGGTGTCATCCTGTACGAACATGATGGAAGATTGTACTTCTAATAGGTGTCGGGTGATGTCAGCTAGGTACTACTTCTTCCTTGCAATTGCAGAGCTGGGGATACACATCACCGAGCCTCTGCCTCTCTCCATTGGTGGCTAATCCTAAATCACACCTACTGATCTCGTTTGACTGCTGGCAACCTGAGTTGTGTAAAAGGCAGTGCTGACAGACCTGACGTCATCAAATGATGACATATGCTTTTTATACGGTGAATACAGTTTTCTTAACACTGGGCAGGATTCTTGTCCAAAGACGCATTCCTTTGAACTGAATATGCTAATCCAGCTTTCTCATAAATGAGCTGCTTCAAGGCGTTTTTATAGTTGTCAGCCAGCTAGTCTAAAAGGCATCTGTGTGTTGGGAAGTGGTGTGAGGAGACTCGGTAGTGAATAAAATACTGTCTGCTATTAGAGTAGACCAGCTTTCATTTAAAAAAAAAAAAAAAGTCTAGCAACTCTATCTATGGAGACTGTATCCCTTCATAAATGACTTTATTGACATAAAGAAGTCTGCAATTGGTCAAAAAGTGCTCTCCTCAATAGGACTAAATGTAAAGACATTTATTTCAAAGGATGTTGGCTGTGAACTACAGCTGGCGCTCTGGTGGTGAAATAATGAGGTTAAACAAAATAACCTAAAACACTGAGGAGAACCAACTAAATATTTGTTTTTCTTCATTCTGGATAGACTCTTTAATGGAGACTGTCTAAAGGGAATTGTTAGTCTGTAGACCAAAACATTTTTTTATATACAGAACAGACACTGAATTGTACTTAGTGTTTTTGTATAAAATTCAGCATGATGACCGCCAGAACACAAGACAGAATGCCATTTGTCTGGAAGATGTTCTAACAAACTCCAGAAAGAACAGCTTTAATGTCATCACCGCTGCTTGTACTGGCTTCTCTGCGCCCTTAAAGAAGTCTCTCCTCTCACTACCTGCACTGCTCAGATTTCTGGTACTCTGTTTGCTTACAGCAATGATTGACCTATTTCCATTAGCCTGGCTAATCATTAGTTGGCTTAAAATTGACACCTCTTTTTGCTCTGTGGCTGGAGTTTTTTGTTATGGTCTGGTGATGTTTTCCTTACTGTTGTCTTCCCTTGCTGAGGCTGCTTGAAGATCTCACCTGTGTTTTCCTGTTCTCCTTCCTACCTGTATTTAAGGTATATCTTTTGAACAGAAGTCTTGCTTTACTGCTACAATTTTCCTGTTCTTCCTCTGCTTGAATGCCTGTGTCGACAACCTGTTGAGGATGGCCTTTAGGAAGCCATGGGCCTGACGGCCGTGGCTAATGGCCTGGGACTGGTAGATCGTGTGGACGTTCAGCAGAGAAATAATTCTTCAGCTGCTTAAGCTGGGATGCGTTAGTATTTTCTGTATGCCATGCCCTGGAGCTCTCCTGAGTAGGAAAATACAGTGTTGAATATGACTTTGAGGTGGAGTATTTCCACTCAGAATTAAAGCCAGACCACAGCTCATTCCTTGAAATTTCATTTCAAGATTAAGAAGGATTATGCAGGGGGAGGGAAGTTTTTGAATTCGTCATGCCTTGACTTTATTGACTTACTCAAGCTTGGCTGAGATGCTAATAATGACCCCAGAGGCTGTGCTTGGGCCATCGGTAATGTTCTTTTTCTGCAGTTCACTTGCACCGCTAGCACAAAGTCCCTCTGTTGTATTGCTAATTGTGTGTGTGTGCTGCTCGTGACAGGCGTTATCACGCTGCTGCAAGCATCTCCTTTCTTATTTTTTTTAACTACTAATCAGACCGGTCTTCATTTACAGTTAATGTGAACGGATGTTTGGTGCTCTGAGCAATACTGTTGTCCAGGAACATTCTTCTTTTAAAAACAAACCAAAAACAATAACCAAACTTGAGCTACGTGTTATGGGAGGGGTTTTAAAAGAACTTTGTTTTGCACAGAACTGTGCAAAAAAAAAAAAAACCCTGTGCTTTGTGCAGATCAAGATTGTTTCTAATCGTGATTCTGAACATTTTGCAGAACTGAGATAGTTGGACGACTTGAAACCCTCACCAAAAGTCTATCTGGCAGATCAAGGAACACCGTTAGGCTGCGAGCAACAAACTCGTGAGGCTCAGTCATTCTCCCCTGCAAGTGGACAGTGGTCCAAGATGCTGGAGTTTCTTTCAGGATGTTGTTGTCTGCCCTGTTTCCAGCACCATGTCCATTTGTTTCTCTTTTTGCCGGTTGGCACTTGGCAAAACTTAAGGTCTCTTCATATTGAGCGGCATTGCGCTTCCTCCTTAGAAGGGTATTTATTTCTTCATCCATAAAGATTATCGAATTGAAACTGTTATTTGACAGACAGGCTGCTGTTTTCAGGAGGCGGCTAGGAGACTGCTTCTAAGCCGGAGGCAGAGAAATGGAGCTGCTTTGAGGCCTGTGACTGGGAAACTGCTGGAGTTGCTATTGTTCAGCCAGCTGCAGCACCCCTCTCCTGGTGCTCTCTGATATTCCCATGTTAGGAAGGTAATCCAAATGTAATTTGAAGCTTGCCCTATAGCTCAGACAGACACTTCTGCCCCTCCTGCTGGTGGTAGCTCTGTTAACAACTGATTCCTTATTTATAACTTCGGCAATACTAAAATTTTACTTTGGTGATTTAAAATTATTTTCATCTTTCTATGCTGAATAGTTGAGTACTGTCATGTTCCCCCATCTATGCATGCAGCTGGTGCCAGGAATGAGACATTTAAAATTTCTCAAGAATAGAATGTGTGAGGCTGCAATAGAATCAACTGTTTGGATATAAGGTCCAGAACTATTCTCACAGAACAGCTGTACAACTTTTTAATGTAGCCCTCTTTTGGGGTGGGGAGGCAGGTCCTGGAAGAGCATTGGATTGAATAACATTCACAACTGCTTTTAGGTTCTGGTCTGTCTAGTAAATAGCACACTGGGCTTCTGAACACATGGCGGCATTTTATAACTTCTGGACTTCTTTGACACTGGTTATTTACTATTCTTTGAACTAAAATAGAATTTATATAAAATCACCAGACTTCATAACCAGCGGATGCCAGCTTAGAGTTGATTGCGTAGCTCTGCATTTTTGTTTGTCATTGCTGGGGGCTGGAGGATGAGCTCCAAAAGGCCAACTCCAGCCCCCAGTGTTTGAGCAAACCCAATTGCTTTGACTGCGTTTGTTCGTGTGCAGCTGCTGGGTTCAATTGAAAGGCTGTGTCAGGAGAGATTGCCTCTGTGGATTGAGGTCCTCAGTCCTACTCTGCATGCCAGCAAGCTCTACAACCTTCTCAAGCCCACATATCTCATCTGAATCTCTTTTATATATTGTCTGAAAACAAACCAGTTTTCAGCTTTCCATCCTCCTGGGGCAGCTGGTTCTCGTGTGAAAATAATACACGATAAACCCCACTTTCTCTGTTACAGAAATGGAGACTTTCTGCTTGCGTTGCTGACTCTTCATGTGTCCTATTGTTTGAGCAGCTAATTTTTCATTCTTTGTCCTTTGCTTTTGGAATGCCCATTTTGCCATTTGCAGCTTCAGCACTGTGATAAGAGATTTATTCCCATATTAGAGGACTAATTTGGAGAAACAGCATAGTTAAGGGGCCCGTCTCTATCGGGGTGAAGCCTTTGTGCAGTTTATTTTCCAGTGATTTTTTTCAACATAACATATTTTAAGATCTGCTTGTTCTGGCTTAGGAGGATTGTGCTTCTCTTGACTTCATTGTTATAAAGCCCCAGAGCCTGGCAAGCCAAAAGATTCCAGAAGAGATGGACGGTACTACCTCCAGCCAAAATCTGCTGCGTTCCTGCTCTTTGACAGGTGGCTGTTGCTTGCGGTATGGCTCTGTTTTGTGTACATTATGGTGAGAGGAAAGAAGGGATACTCGGAGGGAAGAACAGGCAAGACCTGAGCGAGGAGAAGTGAGGCTGGTAGGTTAGTGCCACCCGCCCTGATGCTGAGCCTGGAGAAATCCCGTGTAATGTAGTTACTCGACTTAATTCCTAGAGTTAGAAGCCCAGTTCCCCCGTGGCTCTTGTACAGGCAGAGAAGAAACGGGCTTGCTTCACCCTTGTTTTCCTAGTGATGGCAGGGAGATCCTAGGGTGACTAGGCTATTGTGCTGTTCCTAAGCCTCTGCAGAGTTCTTAGTTGACTTTGGATTCTGCTTCTCTGATGTTTAGTTGCCGACTGGGGTTAAACAACGACAGTTTTGCAGACCCACGCTGTGTGTTCCTAGGTGTTACAAAACACCGCAAATGCTCCTTGCTAGGAAATACTCATTTTATCAGGAGGGTTGTGTTAGCACTGGGTCAGCTTCCAGCTTGAAAATGCCTTTCAGCAATAGCTTTTCCCTGAAGTCGTTAGGCCTTAGCAAGTGGTTTCACATAGTCATTGGTGCTTTACAGAGTTACCTTAAGTCTCTCAGCAAGTCTTTTGTAATGAAACTGGAATTTTTGATTTGGAAGAAGCTGCACTTGGAACAGCTGTCATCAAGAAAAAAAATCCAATGCAGAAACCATTACCAGCTGTGCGCTTAATGTATCAGAGTACCACCTGGTTAACTAGTTCTTTGTTAGAAACCCCTTAATGTTAGCTGAAAACAGTTATATTAGAGATGTAGTACTCTAAAAATTTTATATAGGTGCTGTCCTTGGAATCTTTTCTTTAAATCCTTGCCAATTCACTACAGAACATCAGAGCCCACCACATCCTGTGCTGAAAGGGTTAAGGATAATTTTTCAAACAATGTCTGACAAGATGTGTAAGCCCCTGGCATACACAGCATTCAGGTGGATTTTTATTTTTCTTTCTACCTGTGAACAGGCCAAGGGGGAAATGCACTGCAGAGAACTCAATAACTAGCTTGTAAATGGAGTTTTCTTTGTAGTTTATATAAATTCTAGCCAGACTTTTAATGAAACTGCTTATTACTCTGCTTTGAGAGAGGCTGGTACATCTTGGGTCCTGCTGTTTGATATATTTGCCGCTGTTCCAAAAAAGCAGCTACTTCTGGCAACAGCTTGTAATTTAACAATATTCTTGATTACAGATGGCCACTGCACGATACCCTTTGCAGCATGAATGGAGCTGCACATTAAGGGTAACGTCTGGTAACGCAGCAGCTTGCGAATGTGTATTTTTCTCCTTATTTTCCAGTGCATGCACATAAGTACCATTGTCCTAATGGAGCAAAAAGTGCTAGTTTCAGTCTCCATCCCAGCAGTGCCCTGCCTCCTGGTATCGGGAGGGCCTAAATGCTGTTGGGATGAGGTTGTTTTGTCTGCTGTGATTAGGTCAAATATGTGTGCGAATTGTTCTCCTTCTGCCAAAGGAATCTGCTAGATATTTTTATCCTCGAGAGGCCACGTGCTCAGTTTTGCTCTGCTTAAGCAGAAGTATGTCAGAAATAGTTATTTCTTCTGCTTAGAAGGGAGGATTTTGCCTTGTTCTAGTGGATAGGTTTTTACCCTTTCTCAGCACAGGTAAAAAGTCATAATCCTGTTTCTTAGCAGTCTGTTACATGTATCTGCAGCTAAGGCGAGGTGTGTGAAGCGGGCAGAGGGAAGATGGAAGTTGATGTCACTTCAGGTAGCTAAAAGCTGCTACTCAAATGGGGGATGTACAAGTCTTGTGAATCCCCTGTCAGTAGGGAGCCTGCTCTGAGGTGAAGCGAGCAGCTTTCTTCATTGTTAAAGCCGGCCTGGGTTAAATAAAATGTTCCTTTCTTGTTTTGCTGCTACCTTTTTCACCTTCACTTCCAGCAATGTTTCTTAGCCATCCTTGTTGGATTTACTGTGGATTTACTAGGTTGGATTTACTATGGGGAACTAAATAGCAAGCTGCATCAGTGGCAAGGAGGTAGTTATTGTGGGGAGAAAGCAAATATATTTGTCTGAAGATGCTTCCTCTCTTAAAACCTTCCAGTGCAACTTGCCCTCTTGACAGATGAGTTGCTAGTCTTATTTTCTGTGAAAACTCCTTCAGTCTGTACGGTTCGTTCATTGATGCGGTGTGGTCGCTAAGGTGTGACACTTGAAGTATCTGTAGAGAAACTGCTTGGGTGTCTGTGTGAGGAACTATTTCAGGGTTGTTAACAAGATCCTATTTTCTCAAAATGCTCTAGCTCCTCCAGGTTAGGAAAAGGTAAGGAAAAATACGTTGCCTTATTTTGGGATGACTTCTTGTGCAGCAGGTGTAATTAGCTGATGTGAAATGAATCTTGATTTGAAAAAGCTGCTTGTTGTTGAACAGAGGCAGTGACTGACCTTGAGGGGCCACCCTCACTTCGGGCATTCTTCTCTCCTGTTCTCATAGCTGGGTGGGTGAAAAGTCTGCCTTTAAGCTCTGTAGTTTTAACTCTGTGTTTCCTGTTAACAGGGTCACCTTGTCCTCCACAGACTGTTACATCGTGCATGAGATCTACAATGGAGAGAATGCTCAGGACCAGTTTGAGTATGAGCTGGAGCAGGCGTTGGAAGCGCAGTACAAGTACATAGTGATAGAGCCCACTCGCATTGGGGATGAGACGGCCCGCTGGATCACTGTCGGGAACTGCCTGCACAAGACGGCCGTGTTAGCGGGCACCACCTGTCTCTTCACCCCTCTGGCACTTCCAGTAGATTATTCTCACTACATCTCCCTGCCTGCTGGTGTGCTGAGCGTGGCTTGCTGCACCCTTTATGGTATCTCTTGGCAATTTGATCCCTGCTGCAAGTACCAAGTAGAGTACGATGCCTATAAACTTTCCCGCCTGCCCCTGCATACGCTCACCTCCTCCACTCCGGTGGTGCTGGTGAGGAAGGACGACCTGCACAGAAAGAGACTGCATAACACGATAGCACTCGCTGCCCTGGTGTACTGTGTAAAGAAGATCTATGAACTCTATGCTGTATGACTTGAGCAGGGAAGAGAGAAACCCACAAAGACAAGCGTATTAAGACTCCCACAGTAACATTTTGTTTTTCCTCTTTGAGAAGCAGTGGAGACTGGGAAGGATTTGGTTTAATAGAGCTGTTATTTTTAAAATAACACATCACTGGTGCACCAAGGTTTTTCAGTTCTTCGTTACACTTAAGATGTGGATGTGTGGTGACTTGAGAGCTGTATGTTAGGCCATGGGAGTCCAAGCCAGCAGCAGAATGTCGATGAAAGAAAGCTATAGAAAGAGGGGGTGTGAGAGCTGCTTTTTTTTTTTTCTGAGACCTTTAAGTATATTGTTTAATTGTATTACACAGAACCAGACAGAAGTTATCATTGACCATTAAAGGATGAGAATTTCAAATGCTTTTGCTCTCTTGTTACTGTTATCATAGTTCCCTTTTATAGTATCCTTCCAGGGGACGGAGGCTATGCTACGAGAACTCCAGTGGGGATAATTATTTATGCACTCTCACACACAGACCTGATATTCCTCTTGTCCATTGCATGTGGCAGCAGCATCCGCGTTACTTCACAGCAGCCATCTGTTGAAGGAATAGCTGTAGAGTGTCGCTTTTCCTCTTGCTTGACTACTTTTGTTTCTTGGAAGAGGGCTTAACGTGTTACCCCAGTGTTTATATCTTTTTGGTAATTGCTTAAACATTAGCGGTTGGGGCTAAAGGTGTTCAAATCCTCTGCTGCCCTGCCACCTCCAGCTATTATTTCTCTGAACAATGGAGATAACACTGTAATTTTCCAGCTACGAACATTTTCCAGCTCGGTTCTTGTGCAAGTTCTGTCTAACGTGGATATGTCTCCACTGAAATGCGTTGTGCCATGTGCAGCCGAGGACTGCCGAGGTGTGAGTCCAGCTCTCACCTCTGTGCTTTGTTATTGCTGCTGACACTTGGACGGCCGTGCCCTGACGACACAATTCCACGGCTCTTTGCTTGGAACACGTGCCTCTGGAGCTGCCTGCTACCGCTGCAAGGCATCCATGTGATTGTGTCTTGTAACTGTGTTATCCGAAGCTTTAGAATTCGGTCTTGTGCATTAATTCATCTTTTAGCTCAAAACTGTCAAAATCTTGTTCTTAGAATGGGAATTATTTGCTGTTGCAAGATCTGCCAGTTACTCTTAAAAGATAGGGGTGTGCTTTCTTTAATCTCCTCCTACCAGATGGAAAACAGGCGTGGCTTGCAGTTACAAGGCCAGCTTGGCACAGCTTCAAGTGTTATGATCTGAAGCCCTGCAATAAAAACTGCCTGCACTCAGGTGTACTGCTTGCAGTCCGACCTCCACAGCTGAAGCGCTGACCTTGAAAGGGAGTCTCATGAGGTCGGAAACCAAATTCTGTAGTTCTATCTTTATCTTTCCAAATTGCAGCAGCAGGCACCAAGAACTCCCCCTCGCCTCCAGACTGCAGCAGGCTTTTCTGGCCACGGTTCCAACTTGTGCTTTTCTGCTGATGCGGCTCTGCGTTGGCAGGGCACGCACCCCAGTCGCCTGTGCGCTGGGCAAACGGGGTTTGCTGGGAGTTCTGAGCAAGTACCTTTACTACCGGCGCAGGCAGCCGTACCTGAGCAGGCATGTGGGCTGGAGGAAACTCCTGTGGCATCCAGACATTTCTAGGTGGCAGCAGTCCTTTGCCTCTTCTGCCGGTACAGTGGCTGAGTTGTCTCCCTCCGAGGGTAAAAGGAGCTGGGATTCAGAGCATCTCTATTTATAGCAACAATGTACAGTTGCCTTGGCAGAGAGGAGGGGAAGAAATGCAACTACTTCATCTTTCTGCGGTTAGGCCACGACTGCTGGGCAGGCTGCCTTTCGAGTCCTGACGTTGGTTGTTCCTCAAGTCCTGTCTACCGGATGAATTTTAAACTAGTGGCAGATCTGCTGTAGCTAATATGATGTGCTTTCTTGCTGCAAAAGGCCCTGAAATAGCCTTACGCTAGCCACACAGAAGACATTCCTGCTCTTTTTTTAATCAGTGCAGAATAATTATTAGGGCTTTTAGTTCCTTCACCAAACCTCTGTGGTCCTGGGCACTTTTTTTGTGTTAAGCTTTCCCTTGCCTGGAAGGATGACTGTGGCAGTAG
The DNA here is from genome assembly GCA_013400875.1 of Anhinga rufa. Taxonomy (NCBI): domain Eukaryota; kingdom Metazoa; phylum Chordata; class Aves; order Suliformes; family Anhingidae; genus Anhinga; species Anhinga rufa. The sequence continues at coordinate 51,616 of VZTV01074890.1, read as the reverse complement.
TCCTGCTCTTGGTAGACTCCCTAAACACATGGCTTGCATTAGACTCTGGAGTTAAAAATGAACAAGTTTCCTGTGTTCTCGTATTGCAGGAGGAGAGATGAAAAGTCAGCTTAGCTGTCACAACAAATAAGTCTGTTTTAAAAACGCACCCTTCACTCCATTCTGAGGTGGACGGGACATGGTGGGGGCTGGGGGGGTGGGGCTTGTTTTCCAATAAATATTAGTGATAATCTAGCTAAATGACCTGGGAGAATGAGAGTGGTCTCGAGGGTGTTGTGTTTCATGTTTCTGCCTCCCACCCTGCTAGTAGCTGTGGGCTACTGTGGCTGGGGACAGGCCTCCCTTTCAAAAGCCCCGCACGCTTTGCTGCCCATCCTGAGCGTTGTGTAGGTGCTCTGAAAGGGTGTGCTGCATTCCCCTTGTCATGGAGAGGGAATTTACTTTCAAAGGGGAATGTGCACGCTGTCAGTAACCTCTGACTTGGAGCGGTAGCTCAAACAGTAACTCCCCACACGTAATTTTTTTTCCTCAGGCCTGAAGTCACACTGCTCAGCACCCTGGAAGATAACGCAGAAATGCAAAGTGGCCTCTCGGCCCTTCCTGGGTAGCCATGACCTGAAACACCAGAAGACAGAGCAGCTGGACAAGAGTGGCAGGAGTACTGTATTTTGCCAAGAAACGGAGGACCTGAATGTGCAAAACATGAAAGGAAAAGCACAACTAATGCTCAACAGAAACTCCCCTTGTGGAGAGGGAGAGAAGGTAATGCCTTGGTTTCCTATCTTAACAGGACAATAGATACATACACCTGAAAGCTTCAGCTTGTAACTTCAACTCTAGGGCATCCTGTAACAAATCTGCAACCTCAGCCACAACGAAAATGGTACAGGACGTCCTAACTGAGCAGCAGCGTTGTGGTCATTAAACGCATCCTGGTCATCATCTGGGATGGATTCTCAGAGATCGTTTATAAACCTGTAGTGGCCAATAAAAGGCTTTTTGAAGGAGAGGGTCCTGCTGAACCTGCACACCTGTATCTGTTTTAGTGTGACTGATCCTCTGTGTGGAGCCACACTATGTTGAAAGCTAGCAAATGATGTAAAGAGGGCCAGGATAAGTATGTTGTTCTGCAGCTACCACTGGTAAAATAGCACCTTGCAGGGATGTAAGAGAAGAAAATCAAAGCCCTCCTGCTTTCCCTTCCTCTAACGTTACCTGCTGTGAGGAGCTGGAGTAGAACAAAAGATTAATTTCAGAGCAATGTGATTTATTTGTCATCAGATGTGCACTCACAGGCAGGACATACAAGGCAGTACACATGGAGAATGCTGGTAGGCGCGTGGAGGTGGCAGCAGGGGTCTGGACCTTGGTTCCTACTAGTAGGCTTTATTTCAATTAAAAGTTAAAAAATATTATTTCTGGCCTTCCTGAACTATCTCTGTGCAGCCACTCCTTTTCCCTAGTGGTGCTGGTATCCCTCACGTGAGGAGAAGGGGTGAAGAATGACATATGGCACTCCCTCAGGCCTGTGACACGTGAACAGGCAGGTGTCGTTCCCCCACTGGATGTGATCCCAATCAGCATCTGTGATTGCTTTAAAACAGATGAGAACTAAGGGTCTGTCTCCTATACTGTCCGCCTGACACAGATTCTCCTCTGCTTGCCAGGAGACAGTGTGCCTGGCATCTACAGAATCGCACCTACTCTGTGCTCTAGGCCTGCAGGTGAACCGGCTGCGCTGCTAGCAGCTGCACAGTATTTACACGCAACAGCACACCTTGCTGTGCTATTTTCTATCTGTTCAGTGCTTCCCCTGCTTTAACTTGTGCTGGGGTTAGTACTGTACTGTCAGGTAGTGCAGAGTCGAATGTCCCTGTACACCAGTAAGGCATGACTGAGACAGGTAACATAATTGCCAAATAAAACTTAAGTTTTACATCAGTTACTTCTTTAAAAGTGGCACTGGACTTGGGTTTAGCTTAACATACCAGATGATTTGGTACGGTAACAAGCAGAGGCTCTGTGAAGTTTCCCACTTCAAGCAGCATGTTCTAGATCAGATTGGAAGGAGACACTGATCACGAGAGCTCCCAGCTGAGGACTGTATTTCACAGGGGCCATAGGGTGAGGAAAGCTGATATCTGCTTGTGTGAAGGCAAAACGGGTGGGTTTTATTTGCAGCAGGCCAGTAAAGCTGAGCGCGCCTAGAGCGAGGTGAGGTAAGGTGCTGTCTCCCAGCACGCGGGCCTCCCCTGCAGCCTCAGCTCCCCCTTTGTCCAAGCACCCTTCTTCAGGTGAGGTTTAGGTGCTGTCCTCCAGCAAGTGGGCCTGCCCTGATAGGGGGGAAACCGCTTCCCACTCTTCCATGCAATGGTAAATTGCAGCGTTTTGAGAAAGGCTTTTCCTGCAGGAGCACCTCCACTGATGTCCCAGCCTAACTGCAGGGGGTTGGCCTCTCCCTGCAGTTACTGCTCAAATGAGCTGAGCGCTAAGAGTCCTTTGCTTTTCTTTCCTTTTTTGCTCTAGTTGCCATTAAGGTGAAGAAAAGCCTGGGGCAGAGGTTTCGCAGGTAGACAGCAAGGGAGGGTGTTAGGCCAGCTACAAGTACTTCCTTCTTCTTCTGTCCCACTGCGTTGAGAACCACCTGAGCAACCTCTGCGGCCGTCTGTCCTTCCGCGGTGTTCTTGTCCATAACTGCCAAAGGAAAGCCGAGTAAGCACCAACGCCAGCAGGTAAGCCCACGCTTAAATACCTTCCCTAGGAATGCTCTGTTCTAACTACATGGCTGCTTGTATGGTTTTGGTTTTCACACCGGTTGTGTATAGGAACACAGGCAGCTGTAATTATGGTTGGGCTAGAAGTCAGTAGTTCCTGTCTAGGAAGGCTAAATTTTGGGGGTTACTGTTCCTACCCTGCATCAAAGTTGTCTTTTGATACTTCAGGGCTAACCTGTGTCCCCACCAGAGGCTGTATATTGCAAGCACACTTTGGAGTAACTCAGTGAGGTGGAGATGCTTTAGATATAGGGCACAAAATCGTATCTCACCTCCGTAGCGAGATCCGTCTGCTGTTACAGCATTGAGAGAGAGGTTTGTCTGAATGTATCCGGGGCTTACAACAGTCACGTCAATGTCATACTGCTCTACCTCTGCTCGTAGACAATCAAAGAAGGCCTGGGTAGCGTGCTTAGAGGCAGCATCTGAAAAACAGAAGGACTATGCACTAAGGAGAAGGAGCAAGGCTGAAGGAAGATTCACTCCCCCGAACGGGTTTTTCACTGAAATGCAGCAACTTCTCAGCAAGAACCCAGCAGCTGTTCTCCAGCTTCTAGGGTTTGGGTTGTTTGTTTGTTGTTTTTTTTATTGAATGGCAGCAACAGGTAGTCGAGTGAGAGGCAATTTAGGAAGGCAAAATGTAAATACTCAAGTTGGAAACTGGCTAGGATCCTGAGCTTAATATCACCAGCCATGCCAAAGCACTACGGAGTGAGCCCAAGCTGCCTCCCACTCGCGATAAAGGAGGCACGAAGCCTGGCTGGGGAAGCATTTGATGAGACAGGCTGGGGCTGGGGGAATGCGGTGCCAGTACAGGAGGGCAGAGCTGACATTCGCCGCCGAGCACCCCGCTGGCCTACATGCGCTGAGCGTTAGGGCTCGCGGCGCAGGTTCAGAGCTTGGCTGCACACAAGTCAAAACCTGATCACACAAGCAGACAGGAGTAGAGAAGTGTGGCCTAGGGTAGGATTTCCCCCTGTTAAATGGCTGAGCAACTCCTTTTGCTCGCTCCCTTTCTAGGTATGCTTGGTCAGTACCACCGTGACTGCAATCACCTCGACATGGCTGCAGGGGTGACACCAGCAGCGCAGAGCTTGGTGCAGGCTGCACACCCTGTCTGAGGACCTAGGCAAGAGCTGAGCTCCAGGCTGCCAGGCCCACATGGCTCTGATCCCTGTGCAAGGGCTCTGGAAGCTCTTCTGAACACACTTACTTCTTGGTGCAATCGTACCCACATCATCTGCAAAGACCAGATGGCCCAGACCTTCACTCAGCATCATGTGCTACCACTCTTATGCCATCACCACTGTACTTTTCCATTTTTATGTTTATTTTCAGTGATTTACAGACGCTTGTATGCCAAACGCTCTCCTTTTAGTTCCTCCATCTTCTATAAGGCTTTTTCCAGTAACCTCACCAATATTATTTCTTGTCATAACTGATTTAGCACAAAGAGTTTGCTGGATCAAGATGACTGTTTAAGCTTTTATTTTGGCATTGGTTGTACCATGGCACTTTGTAGCTTATTAAACCAAAAAGTTCCTACTTTCTTATAGGAGATTAACCAGGCAAACAACAAGGATAAAGTTCAAGAAAATCACAGAATTAATCAGAAAGTTTATAGGGACTCTCAAGTGCTAAGACAGGAATATCAAGCTGTTTTCAAGACACTGAAAGCATATTCTCCTTCCCCACCCCGTAACAACTTTAGGACAGGGCTAAGATTTTGTATTTGAGAGTGCCTTCCTCAACAGCTGTCAGTGATTTGTGACCACACTAAGAATGATGCACAGCTCTGCCTTCCCTACATGCAGCCAGCTCTACAGAGAGCTAAACGTGGAAGCAGTAGCCAAGTATTCATTCAGTCTGGTGCCCCAAATATGTCTTCCCCATCTTCTGTGGAGGTACTTACATGCGGATCTGAAAGGAATGCTTATTTTGCCTTGAACACTGCTGATGGCCACAATGTGGCCTTGTCTCCTCTTGATCATGGAGGGGAGAAGTGCTAGCAAAAGACAGAAAAGACCCATTCAGAATAACAGTCCTGCCATTACTGCTGTCAAGAATCAATGCTTTCTGAACATTCAAAGATGCCTAAGTGAATTACAAGATCCTCGTTCAGCGTAGGGCAAGGGACAGTACTTAGGATGCCTCTAACTGAAGCTGCAGCCTGGCTGGGCCATTCACCTGTGAGGAGACTCCTTGTGCCTGCGAGGCTGCACAAAGGCTGTTAGAGTTGCTATGATCTCCCACAGGCATGGTCAGCAGGACTCGCTCTTTTCTGCCACCAGTACATCTTCCCATTTCCTGCAGCTGACACCCTCCATGCTGAACTTTTTGTGTAATTGAAGAAACGTCCTAGGAAAGCGACAGCTTCACCTAGGACCCATCCTGTGTTCTCTAGGGTTTTATCAACGCAGACAGGCTAACTGTATCTCTCTTCATAATTTCCTGCCAGACTAGAGTCAGGAGGTATTTTAAGCAAGGTGGTATCTCTAATGGGGCACTTGCCACGCAGCCATGCCTAAGCATCTCCTTTAGGCCTGCCTATAAAGAAAACTTTCCTCCCCTCTTATACTGCACTGTGCCAAATACAATTACAAACAGAAGTTAAGCTGTGCTTAGTTGCATTGGCCTGCAGAAGGTGTCAACCAAATCCACTGTTCCCCTGTAATCAGGATCACGGGTACCTTTGGTGAGGGCTACAGGACCAAAATAATTTGTTTCCATCACTTTCTTGTCCACATCCAGTCCGGTGTCCACAATTGTGCCTCGGAAGCTAATGCCTGCATTGTTGATCAGTATGTCCACATGACCCAAGTACTTCAGGATCTCTTCAGCAGCATTTAGGACAGTTTTAGTGTCCGAGAGGTCAAATACCACAGTGTGAGGTTTGTGTGTCTGTGAATAAAAAAAAGTTGGCAAAAGACCAGTTCAGGCTGTGCCGAACGTGCCGTATGTTCATGCTCATGACTTAAAGGATTCCTGGGATTTCCCAGTTCTGGAAGTGCAGAAGCAGGGCTAGCCAAACCTTGTGCACTTAGAGTGCGGCAGTTCCATTTGGTAGGAATGCATGACAGAAGCAGGTTCTGCCCTCGTCTTTGCTGTTCCTCTAGCATGTTCCTTATACCAGAGCCTAGGAAAGGGGCAAGTGAGATCTTCCTCAAGTACTAAAGTTTGCTATTGCCTTATTAAAAAAAATGCATCTGAAATAGTAAAAAATGTAATCCATGAGTCTTCTTCAGAAGCCAGAAATGCCTTTCTTAGCCACTGTCAGCAGAACTAGGCATGAAAAATAAAAGCCAACACAAGGAAAGTCACTTTTCCACATTGAGTATATGACACAGAGATGCAAGGGGCCCGGGCACTCTGCACTCGCATTCTTTCACTTCCATTACAAGGCAAGGAGTCTTTCAGCTGGCTTATTTCTGTAGGATTTTTACAAGATATGACATATGACATGTCAGCTCAGCGTACTCCTATAGCAATATCTATCCCTAACCACAGAGTTGCGTTTTTCCTATTGCTCAACAGAACAACCCACAAGCAATTCTGTAACTTCTGTAACAACATGAACAGAAATCCCGGCCACACGAGACAAGCAGCCTCTCCTTCTCCCACACTTACATTCTTTCGGTGATTGGTCACGGTAGAAAGCTCCTGCACCAGGTCTTTGAGTTTCTCACTGTCTCTGCCACAGAGCACCAGCTTGGAGCCAGCTGCGTGGAAGGCTTTTGCACATTCTTTGGAGGAAGCAAGGAAGAGAGAAAAGTAGACATTTGAATGCCGGAGACAAACAGCAGATGCACATCATACATGGTGATAGGCTAAAATTTCTTTTAGCTGGCAAGGATCTAACGTGACTTTATTACTCCGGAGCCATAGGCTGATTTACAGTGAAGTCACAGCAAGATGCCATTTTCCTGTGACTTTGACAGACACATGACAGCAGTGAGGCAGCCGCTGTGTTCACAGTTGCTGTGATGGTTATGCAGTTGTTGTGCTGTTCACGCATCCTCCCCCACCAGCTGGTCGAATTTGCCTGTGCCTCTTAATTTTTTACTATATGCCCTTCTTAAGAGGGATGACAGTTACTTTGTGTATGTCATCTAATGCAGCGGGGCCTGGTCTTAGGAGGTTCAGCTTTAGTGAGTGCCTTCCAAAAGTTTTAGAAGCCTTGGAGCTAACAGCTTCATCAAGGTGTTCCCCTTCATCAAGAAAAGGCTGAAGAATGGATGCCATGCTATTGTCCTCCTTTCAGTGCTACCAGCTGCTGAGGCCATCGCATGTTCTTCTACCCCACCCCTCTGTGATCCAGTGAGACAAATTGCTTATTTATCCAAGAGAATACAGTGGGCAGTAATGCAGAGTGTTTAAGAACACAGAGCAGTTAGAGGTGGTCTAGTGTATTAACAACCAGGAGTGAGGGGAGTAGCGTAAGATCTTGCCAACAAGTCAACGAGGGGGGGAAACTTCACTGCACAGTGGTGGAAATCTATACGCCCAACACCACACAGCGCTTTATCTGCCCAGCCTACCACAGCTGGAAGGTGTCTCCTGAGATACTAGCTCTATCTCTTCTTGATATGAAATACAAATTCTTTTACCACTCCCAGCTCTTTGGTTCTGACAGGCAGAGAACTTTGTTTCATGGCCATTTCATCTCCTTTGGTCATTGCTCAGTGACTGAACACCCCCATCCTTAAGGACAAACTCACATGTAAAGACAGCATCGATTTAAGCTTGACTTGTTCTATAAACGTACTCATCCTAATGAAAGTTCTTGACAGCAAAGAGTGCCTTGTCTTCTCTTCAAGAGGCTTTTAAAGCAAGTATAGAAATCAGAATTAGAGAACGTATCCACTCAAACAAAAAATAAACTTTATGTGGGAAAAAAATACTGTGTTTTTATTTAGAAAAAAATACTCACTGGTGTTAATACTGCCAAGAGTTTGAATTTAGAATGGATGGATTTGTACTGCAAGAGAAAAGGTACCTTAACTTGGGGGAGAGGGGCAGGGAGAAGGAGTAGAAAGTGTAACAGGGTACCTGGAGATAAACCAAACATGAATGCATTCTGGGAAGTGTTGGAGAAACAATTTGCCTTCCTGGATTTTTCAGGATTTAGAGAAAATACCCCTGACAGCACAAGAACAGCATAACTTGTTCCTCGCTTTGACGAGCTCCAGTTTATACAGCAGGAGTAAAATTTTCCTCAACAAATTTTGAGACTTTCTCAAATCAAAATTTATGCTGGCTACAGTTATAACTGATATGGCAGTGCAAGCTACCTCTCTCAAAATTCAGAGCAGTAGGAACTTTCTGCTCATTACTGCTTTATTCCCATAGGTGCCCCTTCCACAACCCTCTGCTTGTCCTGCCTGTGGTGCCCTTCTTTCGGTACCTACCTTTTCCCAGGCCGGAGGTAGCCCCTGTGATCACGACCACTGCTTCCTGGAGGTAAGCTCGCATCCGCATCCACTGCAGTAGCCGGAAAAGGGCGAAGATCCCCAAGCTGCCAAAAAGCAGTGGGATGATGACTGTGCTTGTGAGATCCATGAGTTTTCCTTTCTGAACCGTCTTCCTAGAACCACAAGATGAAAGGAAACGGACCATTTCACCATCAAGAAAATTAGCAGAGGCTTGAAAACTAGGGAAATCCTTTTTCTTAACCCTGCCTTAGACCACCAATAAATCAAATCCCTTTCAGAGGTATCTTCAGCAGATTTCCTCATCCCTTCATTTAGACTTTCAAAAGTTCACATCAGTACCCAATTTTAAGCATTTAAATGCTAATCTGAACATTGCAGCAGGACACTTGGTGTTGGATCTCATCAGCTGTCATGTAACAAACTCGGGTTCAGAGATGCTGTTCCCACATGCTTTTCCATTTTGCTCTAGATTCACTCTCTTATACAAAGTGTATTTAGAGTGGAAGCTCATCAGAGCAGGGATATATCTCTGCATTCTTCTGATTGTAATAAAACCTCTTAGATTTCTCCAGAGCAGCCAGTACCACAGTATCTATGTGCCAGAGACCAGTTACTGTGTATTATCCCAGATGGGTATAAGCCAGTCTATCTTCTGGAGACACAGAAGAAGTTTTCTCTCTGAGCACGTTATTTGCTTAATGCACTGAGATCTGTGCTTCCGTCTCTACTGTCTTTCACCACCCGTTAGTAGAGACAAGTTACCTGATTTAAATGAACCATGTGTCCAATCTAGTAGGCTAAAGCTTACATTCATGCTCTTTACTTTTATGCCAACATTAATTGTACAGTTTAACAGCATGAAGCTGTGTTCTAATATACTGAAATTAAACCTGTGCATGAAACGCAAGCTAAAGGTATCTATGAGACCTAGCTCATCCTGGAATTGGATTCTGATACCAACACATAGCTCTATTCTCCTTGCTAAGCCATTGCCTTCAAGAGAGTAGTTTATGTTACAGCTTACTACATGGCCAAAGAGTAAGTGATACTTCTGCTGTAAAAAAGGTCACTAATTTTCCTGCCGTATATACCCCCAAGCTTTTATGCTTGATGCCACAGTCAAGTTAGTTACAACGCCTTCCTGGAATCTATACAACTTTTGGGACATGCATAAAGTCAAAACCAAATATTAGTGTACCTTCCCTGTTGTGCAGATAGAGTTTGAACTCTTACAGTTTGACCTGCAAGACAGGCCTTTACCAGGACAATGTTGGAAAGGTCTGGGCACACAACTCCTAGACTACTTCAGACAAAAGGACAGTATGAGTAACAGAAAACAAGAGGTAACTAATGATGCTAAGCCAGAATTCAGTGTCATTAAGTAGGACTGAGCTTGTATAGAGCTGATGGAATGACTGACAGAGGCTCTACGTGCCATGGAACAGAGCTAGTGTCGAAAATGTCAGGCTCTTCCAGACTTCCATCGGGGGCTTGGACAGAATTCCTCAAGTACCTGGTCAGTGAACAGACTAGCGTGCCAAACCGGTAGTGAACTGTATAAAATAAGTATTTCTGGAGGTATAGCTAGAATACAATAAAAAAAACCCAAACAAACACAAAAAGATAGCTGAGCTGTCTCTAAACAAGCTTGACAAGGTCTATAAATAAAGCTTTCAAGTTAGTACGCAGCTCTTCTCAAGGTACTATGGAAATTCCCATTCACGAGCTAACTCATATATCTGCAAAGTACTTCATCGTGTACTTTATGCACACAGTGCGGGCAGGGACCCAGGCCACAAGCTCCCCCAGGGATAGGGAGTGTGCCCAAAGTGGGAAATCAGGAACCCAAACGGAGCATTAAACTCATTCTGTTGCAAAGCAGTGCATGAGCACAGCATCCAGCTGCTCAGAGCAGCGTCTTGTTCTTCCACCTCTTTGTGCCGAGTGCGCATAAAGAGTGTGTATTTTGTACTGATTTACAGCAGAGGACTGGTGGAGTTGATTTAACATAAGGGTGTGTACCGCCCCTAAAATAATTCCTGGGAAAGAGCTGTTTAGATAATACAAGGCCGCTGGCCTTCTTTAGGCTGGATAAGCAGGAGGTTCTCCTCGCTAGTTCGTGTTCAGCTAGTCATTTAAGGCAGCTGCCCTCTTTATGTTGCCCCTTTTTCTTCTGTGCTCTCAAAGGTCTCTTGAGATTCAGAAGACAAGATGTGGGCAGAGATGACAGGTGCTGTGCTGACACTGAGCAGCGTGGCTTACAGGACATTTTGGAATCAAAAATCTTCAGCTCCTGTTTAGGACCTTTTGTTATTCCAAAGCGGGAGCTGACAGGTGGAGTGGCACTTCCTTTATGAGTCCAGGCTGAAGCTGAGGCATTTTTAAAAGCTGGCCCTGCCCAGCTTTGCTTCTGATTTCAGTACAATGCAGATGATTCTGTAAAGCAGATAAAAAGGTAACTGGGAGGATGGGGCTTTTCTTACACCTTTTCTAACTAAACCACACTAGGAGATGGGAGGGAGTCTTATGTTTGATTACAGCACAGTCCTTTCACATTCTTTGGCAAAAATAAAGGTTGAGTTTGCAAGGACTCAACTCTTTGCCACAGGGGCTGGGTGGAAAAGAGCCCCCATCTTACCAACGAAAAGCTAAGCGTGTTTTGGTCTGGTAGCATCCATTGCTCATCAATATAATAAACTTATGCCTGCTTAACATACTCCTCAGTCGTATCACTTATTAATCTACTTTCTAAACAAAGAAGGTCTGCCTTTAATCCTTTTTAATTTGAAAATATTTCCTAGCCTTTTATGGTTTATCTTTCTCTTCCCCGCCTCCCCTATATTATATACAGGAACTGGGCAAATTACCCAATCTCTGCCCAAAGGCTGCAGCAAGCCATGAACCCAGACAGCAGCAACAGCCCACTTCTGCAGCTTCCCGGATAGAGTTTGAACCAGCAGGTAACCCCCCTGATATACAGGGAGAGGAAATACAGGATGGGGAAGAGAAAGACTGGATGAAGGAGGGGGAGCGAGAGAGAGGACTAGCTGATCAGAGATGTAGATCCTTTTTTATTAGGGCATACAGTTGCAGTACCTTCTTCCAAGGAAGGTACTCAAATGGCCCCTGAAAAAGAGCCCCAGAACAAAGTAAATCTCGGTTCAGTTAGACTGGAGAAAGAGGACAACCTTGCTGAACTCAGTTTTTGGAAAGAAGAATTTCTTTAGCGCTTTAGACCTACAGCAAGAGGTTTTGCTTTGATTTCATAGACTAGCTTATATCACAAACCCATGAGTCCTTATTTCAGCTTGTCATATTGAACATGCTGAAAAAAAAATCAGCGATAAGATAAATACCAGTGGAAAAAGAACATGGAAATCAGCTCAAGCCATAGAGCCCCACTGCAGTACGTTCAACAATATCCATCTTACGGAGCCCAGTGCCAGGCTACCGGGACAACAGGATGGCGGTTGCATTCTGTTGAGTTTTCAGGGTTATTTGGTGGAAAGACCAAAGGAAAGAATTGCTTCAACCTCAAGGAGAAATGATATTCTGTTCAGTATTAGGGTTATTTGTTGCAAAAGCCAGCAAATGAATGAAAATGAAAAAACTGCTGCAATCTGAAGGGGAATGAGATAGATCATAGATAAAAAAAAATTGATTCACATCAACAAAAACACTAAGTTGCAAGACAAAAGCTGGGAGAAGAAGATAAAAAGCACAAAAGCCAACCTAAGATAGGTAACACTTTGAAGGAGCTAAAGACATCCCAGGGCAGATAACACCGTGTCACATTAAAAACATGGGGAAGGGTGGGGAACACGTGGGTTTCCACACCTAATTCGAGATGAACTGGAACTCCTCAGACCTCCTGCTCAAAGGTCCAAGACCCCACTGCCACCTTTCTTTGAAAATTTGGGTATTCATGCTGAAAAAAACTGGCATTAATTCTTAACAGATACTGCTTATGACACCAGGTTACCAGCAGGAGAGAAGCCACTGCTCATAATTGGTTCAAATAAAGTCCCGTAATTCTCAGTTCTCCATCCCAAAAGGCAGGGTTGGAACATGCAGGTTATTAGAGAGCAGAAATAAGAACACTGATAATGTAAGCAAATACAGGTGATTGGAAACTTTTTGAAAGGCTTACCGTAAAATAAATCACATATATCCAGTTAAAAAAAACCCTTCCCCTTAAAACAAAAACTGGATGTTATCCCGTAAAAGCCAGGAAAATGATTTCCAAAGGAAAAGGATCTTAGTTAATAAGGTCAAGAGTGCACTAAAGGCAGCAAAGATGAGATCAAGTCCTAAAAGAAACCAAAAGCATGACAGTTTCCCTAAACAACACCTATTCTCCTTTAGCTTCAGCCACCTAGAATCACATTGTCCTTTACGTGACAAATGGCAGCAACTGGGAGGCTATTTTCAGAAATCAAAAGGTGTCATTTAAAAGTGGGGGGATAAAAGGAAGGAAAAAAATAATTTTTTTCTAAGGAAGCCCTTGTCCAGAAGCACAGCAGCTCTAAGCTTGATCAGCTACCAGCTTTAGCCTGAAGAAAGCACAATATCCTACCTTTGTAAAGAGCTCACTTGCCAGTGACTCTGTGAGACGGTGTCTCCCTCCGGTCTTTTAACAGGACAGACCTGACTTAAATTTGGAAATGGCAGCAGTCCGAGCAAATGCGCTCTGTCCAATGCTAGCAGGGCCAAGAACTGCCTCTAAAAACAAACCTTAGGAGTATGATCTGTGACCTTTGAAATGGGGGGTAATTTAACCCCCAGACTGAAGAGACAGAGGTGCATTCCAAACTTATGACGACCTTCTGATTATTTCTAGTACTAAATAAATAATTTCTAGTACTCAATCCAGAGCATCTATTGAAGATTAATACTAAAAAAAAAAAGGCAACTTGTGAATCAGTTGCAATTGTCTATTACTGTAATTAGTTTTGGGGCATACGCTGATTTTATAGTGCACGTTCTAAAATAGGTACCACGCTAATTAAAACAAAAAGGACTTTTTTCTGTCTTTCTTTAGGATTCTTGAGAACTCTGAGCGCAACTGAGCGGACAGATGAGTTTCTCATCACACTCTGCATCAAAACCTGATATTTACTGGAGAAATGGGCGTTCCCTCCAGCAGACCAAATGCAATAAGTTCCTTATAAGCCATGTATGACAGGGAGAAAAGTGAGCATCCATTTTACATCAGCATCCATTCCATTTTATATCAGTTAAACAGTTTTCCTGGCCCAACTGCTTTGGAAAGAAACTGAAATCAAAATTATAGACATCTAAGCCAGAAAAGCAGAAGATATATTGGCATCGTCTGTCAAATCAGTGGTTTAATATAAGCCAATGGGGAATTTGCTGACAATTTCTCTGCTGCACAAGATGCCCATAAATGGTTAAGTTTTAAAAAAACTCATTCAAAACCCAATGAAAAAAACAGTGATTACATTAATTCAAACAACAGAATTACTGAAATGTCAGTCTGCACTTACACACTGACATAATCAGCTTTCGTTCCAAACTTTACGAGGAGAAAATAATGTAAAAAAATACACTGAGGTCATCAGAAACCAATAAAACTCCTAGGAAGGAAAGCAGGAACTGGACAGAGCTCCTCACCACAAAACGCCCACTTCAAACAGAAATCAGAGGGCTTCAGGAGAAGGAATACAATACTCCAACTGGAATTCTCAAAAGAAACGATGGCAACTGGTGTTACGGCGAGCGCCGCAGAAGTGCTGCGCGCTGGTACCTGGTAGGTCTCAGTGTAAGTAGCCGGTAACAACGAACGAGTGTTTGCCGGGGGGTGGGTAAGTATCAACTGTAAAAAATCGGCTGAAATTAACTTCTAGCGCGATTTGAACAAGGCACCATCTGACAGGAATTGCTTGAAGTAAGGCCTAGGAAAAGCACCTGTTGCGTTTCAGTACTCGTTAACGGCATCCCGCTTATGGTTTTACATAATTGTTATGCAAAACAGCCACCTCGCTCCATGGGGGGAGGAAATATGTTTCTAACACCCAAAACCCAGACTGGACTTGAGAAATCACCTCCTCATAAACCTTCCTGACACTTGCATGCAGTCACCAGCTTCACTTCCAACCCTCCCTCTCGGAAATCCTCTGTTGGGACACAAACAAAGGTAAATCGAAGTGGCACGGTTAGAAAATGAAAACATTTGCTGTGCCAGAGAAAGTATTTTACCAAATCAAGAATCACCTAAAACATAGTGAGAAAACGAGAGTTGGCTTCACGTCTCCCCCCGCCCTAATTTATCTATAAATACGTATTTAATAGCTGTAACGGGGCCGAATTGCGTAGCTGAGGGCCCAGGGCCGCCCGGCGGGCAGAGCGGGGCGCTCCCACCCAACCTCTCACACGGCCGGCCCTCCGCCCCCCAGGGGACCCCACCCGGGGGGATCGCCGGGGCTGAGGGGAGCCGGGGGGCGNCGCGCCGCTCATGTCGCGACCGGCCGAGGGTCGCGGCGGGGGGTGCTCAGGCGGCCGGCCCTGGGGCGGGTGAGGGGCGCAGCGGCAGTGCCGGGCGGGCTGTGCCTGTGGCTTTAGGCCGTCCGTAATGACAGTGTGACCGCCAAAGGGGATCCCTGGCGAGCTCGGAAGAGTTCCCGTTTGCTGTGGTCGCTGTTTTATGCGCGCCTTGCTGATTACACTGACCTAAAGCCTCTTCTTTGATACTTTCAGTACTTAGGAAAAGTCCAGTGCTTAAAGGGGGACTATAGGAAGGACGGGGACGATCTCTTTAGCAAGGGCTGTTGTGACAGGACAAGGGGTAACGGCTTTAAACTAAAGGAGGGTAGGTTTAGGCTGGATATAAGGGAGAAATTTTTTACGATGAGGGTGGTGAGACCCTGGCCCAGGCTGCCCAGAGAGGTGGTCGATGCCCCATCCCTGGAAACGCTCAACGTCAGGCTGGACGGGGCTCTGAGTGACCTGGTCTGGTGGAAGCTGTCCCTGCTCCCTGCAGGGGGTTGGACTGGGTGGGCTCTGGAGGTCCCTTCCGACCCAAACCGCTCTGTGCTTCTATATCTCCGCATGGAAGGTGAAGATGGAGGAACTGCCAGTGCCGGGACTGCGTGCCATACGTGACTATGAGGAACAACGGATGGCGCGTTCCCGCAGAAGGAGAAAAAGAGGCGTTTCTGCAGAGACCGTTTCAGAGCCGTGATCAGGGGAAATCTGATTTCCCAGGTTTTGTATGAGCTCTGTGCAGTGATGCTCACAGACTGCAGCAGTTGTATGGAAACATTTCAGCTTGTCTGTGAGGAAACAGGGCCTGAAGGTGCTACAGGTTCTGTAGCTTTAAACCTCCTCGCTGAGGGAATGGCACTGATAAGGGGCAATAGATCAGCACAGGTCTGAGCACGCCTTTAGAAATCCAAGGCCCCAGTGATCCCAAAAGCCCAAAGTCCAAATGGTGCAAGGAGCTTTTGCCCTCAGGAAGGAAAGGGTGCACAGCTTCATCCCGGCACAGGGAGCTTTTTCATTAGTTACGGTGTGCGTGAGCAGAAGATACATTTACAGAGGCAGTGGGAAATATTTTAGCGTTATCCAGAGACAAAGGCAGTTAATCCCAGATGTCTTTCCCTGTGAACAGCAGCGAGATAAGGGATAGCTTTTTATAACAGCTATTTGAAAGACAGTTTTAACATAAGTTTTTATGATAGCAGTGTTCTGCTCCTCTCTTCTAATAAAGAAAATACGCTGAAGCTGTGAAGTCATGTCAGTAAGTTTGCCATTAGTAAGGGATCAATATTTCAGAAAAGGGAGAAAAGAATTCAAGATCTTCCTAAAAATGGCATTCCAAAAGGTCTGATGGTAATGTACTTTTCTGGCTTCAGGACCACTGCAAAATGAAAGAATCAACAATTTTATTTACACAAATTATATGAAAAATAAATACATTTTAAAAAAAAACAAAAGAAGGTAATTTATGTCATGGCAACCTTACTGGAAGCTGTAGTCAGTTCAGGCTTCTGAAAATCAGAGCTGGAAAAAGCCATTTCAGACCATCGTTCCCACCAAATGAGGGCAGGAGGAGCTGCAGCCTAATGCATTCTCTTTCTTACAGGACAGTAGTTGCCAAGAGGTCTGCTCAAGCTCCTGTGGTCATTAACTTCATATCTACCAGCCTATTTATTTTAACAGGGAATAGTCTGTCACCAGGCTGGCAGGTGCTGGCAAAGCTGATTGAAACCAAGTGCCCTGCGGGGATCGTGTGAGTAGTGGGTCATACAGCAAAGGGTTAGACTAGAGTTGCAATTAGAGAAAGAAATTCATTGAATTAAGCCTTGACTTTGTTGTTTTGATTGGGATTCTGTTTTCTTAGGTTAACCTAGTGTAATTAGCAACAAATTCACCTTTGATTTAAACCTGCTGATTCACATGGCGCACATTGGATGGCAATTAGGTGACTGACTTATGTCAACATGCTTTTGTTGGCAGGGTCATTAGAGGGGAGCCTGTCCTGAATCTAGGACTTTTGTTCTGGAGACCATACAGGCCTGACTGGTAAATGTTGGTATAGTCTTCTAAAACTATGCCTGTTGTTTTTATTAGGACTCAGTCTCCTCTTTTCTTTCTCACTGTGTCAGGCCAGAACTGCAAAGGGCTGGAATCCTCTTAGCATCTTTACACTTCCTTGACAAACATCCTGCTGTTTAATCGCTGCCCTCCTGAAGTGTAAGAGCTATTTTTTTGAGGGGGGGGAAAAAAATCTCTAAACTCAAGGAACTATTTGCACTTGTGGTTGGTGACATCTGCTTTACTGCAAGCATCACTGAATGCAGATCTACAGCCTTTTAACCCTATTCTCCAGGGCAACAATTTTGTGCTCTAGTTCTTCTGGCCTCTTAGTTGTCACCTTTTTTCAAGGAGTGTAAGATGTAGCTTCTCTCTTAAGAAAAGCTTTCGTTGCTTATCCTAAGCTCAAAGATCTGTGCAGAAATCCCCACAAGGTAACAAAAACCTTCCCTGGGGAAAACATCCCTGAACTAGTTTGAACGGAAAGCTCCCAATTTCATAGTGCCTTTGGCTGGAAAATGTAAATGTTCAAAGGGCTGTGGCATGATTAAAGATTTTCTTGTCTCAGCCTCTGGTGCAAGAGTGCAGACTCTCCTCCTCCCCTCCCAGCTTGCATAGATTGGGTTTATAGGAGTGACTGAAAACAGACTAGGGTGTTAGGGGAAGAAATGGAGACCTAAGGTAGAAAACAGAGAAAGAACAGCTGCTTGGGGCTTTTCCCTTCTTTGCCCTGCAGCTCTGTGCGGATCAGTCGTCTGTGTCCCTTCCAGGCAGTGGACCCAAGAAGATGGTCCTGATTTTTGCACCAGTTCTGTTTGAAACTGGGCTCTGATTCAAGGACATCAAACTCCTTTCGGAGAACTCTTGCTGGACACCTGGTCACAAGTCTCTCGGCTCTTCTCTCTGGGAGGATTTTGCTCTAGGTTCAGTTGACTGCACTCACAGGTGCTTGCACCACCCGAGCCTTTTTTTTTTTAAGTTAGTTTCTATGAGGTTTGGTTCCAGTTGTTTATAATACTGTCTTCTCCGGGCTCTGCACTGCAGCATTTCCAAGCTCAGTATGAAAACAGTGTAGACTTAGTGAGACTGCATTTCTGATGTATTATTGTGCTGCAAATCCCTGATCTTTGCAGCTAATCCAAAAGCCGGGGAAGAGGGAGCAATATCCTCTCCTCCTGCAGCTAAAGATCCTCAAACGTACACCACAGCCATTTTAACCGAGTTGAATGCCTCCAGGGGAGACAGCAATGTTTTGTCACACACAGAAATAGAGACACAGCAAAGCTGAGGTACCATTTCCATTGCTTTAATTGCTGAGTGGACAGCTCAGGCCCAGTGTATAGAAATATCTCCTACCTGCAGCTTTGCTGATCTCAGGATATCCAACCCCGTCTTTCCCCGCTGCCTTCCCTCTTTCTTTTAGAGCGGTAAAAGCAGGTGAGGTCTGCGGGCTGGGCCCCCGAGAGATGTAAGGCAGCGGGCACATATGCAGAGAAGCGTGTATCTTACCCCTCTTCTGCTTTTTGGTGGGTTAGGAAAGAGTTAAATGACAACAGAGGGAGAGGCTGTGCTATTGTTCAGGCATCCCTGGGTCCAGGGTGGCTGATCTCTATTCCCGGATCTGCCTCTGGCTTCCTGCATGACCTTGGACCGGTCACTTACCTTTTCTTTTCCTTAACTCCCAAATTATAACATGGAAATCATTCTCTTCCTGTGGTGCCTCCTTCCCTGCGGCTTTCAGGGTGGCTGAGATTCTCTGGTGGGAGGCGACGGGAGGAGGAGAACACATTTCCAATGGAGAAATATTTACACAGAGGGTAGCAATTCTGGGACGTGTTCTTGTTCACTCAGATACAGCGCGGGCTGTGCATATGGCGATATTTGGTTTTTTTTAGTAGGCAAACCTGTGGTGAAAGTCAAATTCCATTTGTCGTTGATGCAGCTGCCCGAGAGCAACGCCAGCTGCAGTGATCCTTTTCTTCACTAGATGGTGCTTTTGATCAAAGATTTGAAAAACGGCAGTTCTCTGCACAGAATTTCCTACTTTTCCTTCCCCGGTCTCCATTCCTTCCCCTCTTCTTTCTGTGCTTTAACACTACGGGGGACACTTAATGATGCTGGATATTGAGCAAGGCTAATCTGGTGGTAATACACGCTGCAAGCCACCCGCACCCACCAGCCAGCTTGTCTTCTGGGCTTTGGGTTTTGAAGCGTGTATCAGTGCTGCTGGGCTGTGGCAGAGAATTGAATTTTTTCCGTGTTTTCTATTCCCATAAGGAAAAGGCTTCAAAGAGCAGGTCCCCTCCCCCTCTCTGCTGGTGAAGGGCATTTAGGGAAGCTGGGAAAAAAAATCCAGCTCTGACAGACGCAGTTATTTAACAAACCACTGCCTTTCCCTACCTTAGCAGAAGATTGGTTGATTTTCTTTTTTAATTTTTTTTTTTTTTTCAAAAAGGGAATTGCTGCGTTTATACCCATCTTTGTATTCAGGAGATGGTTACCTAGCCAAGGTCATTGCTGCTGCATGCCAGTATCAAGCAGCGAGCCAGCCTCCTCTTCCTTGAATGAGCACTGATTTCAGTAAGACTTCCCCAGGTAAGGAATGGGAATGGGCTTGAATCTGCCAGCACAAGGTCCCAAACTGCTGCTGGGTAGAGAACGCTGCAACAGCCTTAGAGGAGATGAATGAAATTGTAATCAAACATTTCCTGTGCAGACATGCACGGGGATCGGCTATGAGCTCGTACAGTATGAGGCACAGCAGGGTGTGTGGTGGTGGGCTGTCATCTATCCGTGGCAGCGTGTGCAGGGCAAAGCAGGCTGCCTGCCCCCAGCACCCCGATCTAGCACACACAGATGATAACCGATAAGCGTCCTGTGCTGGCCCCCCCTGGGTCTGCCTTGAGGCTCTCGCCCCTCTGGCACTCGCCCGCAGCGATGGCGCTTGTTCACATCCACGCGCTCGCAGGGCTACCCGCAGCCCGCTGTGCCCATGCCTTGGTGCCAGGCTGACTCGCACGCTGCAAACGTGCACCCGGACGCTCCCGTCGGGGAGGCTGCGAGGTTACATCACTTACAGCTCCCTCCCCGTGGAATTTTACAAACATTAATGAATGGGGCTGGATTGCTGCTCTGATGCCAATCAGCCATGCACAGATTTATAGTCTGAGGCCAGGAGAGATTATGCTTCTGCCTCTGGCACTGCACCAACAACAGCAATTTCATGTGTGTGCTGACAAGCCCACAAGGCCAGTGCCCGCAGCAGCCCTGTCCTCACGTGCTGGATGTTATGCTTATGGCAGTGACGTCCCCACAGCAGGGACACGAGCTATGCTAAACTGAGCTCCTCTTGGGACCAGGAGCTGACAGTGATTTCTTTGTCATTCCCCTGTTGTCATCTTCCCCCTGCACATACATTTGTTCATCATTAGTAAGATATTGCTGATGACTAAACCCTGGGTCTGCATCACAGAGAAAGCGTTTGAAGGAGCAGCCCAGAACTGCAGGGTTCAAACTTGTAAGAAGAGTGAGAAGTGGGGACAGTGCATTTCCTCACATCTATTAGATCTGGAGAGCAAACCACTCTCCCAGTTCCTCCTGGCTGGAGGGAGTTGCATCACTGGCACATGCAGATATTTTTCCTGAAATCTGCTTCTTTTATTGTTTTCCTCCAATGGAATTTGCCAGCATGTCCCAAATTACGTGGTTCTGAAATTTAAAAGCAACATACCTGTGTGGGGGAGAGAATGAGTGGTTTTCACTTTGCAATCTGGCTCTTCCCTCCCTCCTCTCTTTTCCCCACATCCCCATGCGTTATGGAGCCAGCTGCTCCCGGAATAGTTTGGGAATGAAATGTCACCGTTTGAAACTGGTGAGTCACACTTTTTGAAGGAGGGGAGGGGGGAGAATATGAAATCTTGCAGTGTGGCAGAGTGTCTCCTGGTGAGTACAGAGAGATTTTTAAAACCACAGACTCCCTGATGATGGAGTTGAGGGGCTTTGAATAAAGGCTGCTGGGTGTGTCCATGCTGCTTTTTGCAGGAGGATCTCAAAACCCGCTGCAAACTTTAATTGTCTTCCTTAACATGCCCACTGCAGCTGGATCCTAGTGCCTCCTCCAACAGGACTAGGTTGTATCTGTCTGACAACACACCTACAGTGACTCTCTTAATTAAGTCTCCCCGCACTGCTGTGAGGTATGTAATTACAGTGAGCCCTGACTTAAGCAACCACTCGAGGGACTAACAAAAAAAAAAATCTTTACCAGAGCAGGGAGGAACAGAATTTTACTGAATATATTTTTTGGGATATTTTAGGGGAAGTTTATTAACAAAGAGGGTTAATGATGCTGGTTTCTTCTCAGTGTTTCCCAATATAAGGATGATGCCTTTAATATACTGTGTGTTAACATAGCTGGGGGGTGTGTGGGGGTGTGTTTCCTTCTAAAAAGATACTTCAGATATTTTGTCTTTTAACAGGGATTGCTATTAAAAAAAAAGTGTCTATTAGTGCAAATGGTGGCAATGGTCTTGCAAAATTAACTATTGTTTATCAGCAGCTGAGTAGTTGTCCCTCCCTGCCCAACCCCTGTCCAGTGGTAAAAACATTTAGTCAAAGGGCAACATTCAGGATTCCTGCTCTAGGGTACGATAACCCCCCCTTTTCAGGACTCTACATGGCTGCTCTGCCTAGCAGGCACTAGGAATCGTGTATCTTGAACTAAAGTACCACAGTAGCTGCGATATTAATGGTGTCTCCCAAAGAGCTCTGGCAGTTCCAGGCGGACCGATTTTTGATGTCGCTGCCCCAGCCCGCTGTCAGAGGTCTCCATCCAGTACCCGAGGCGGCAGGCTGGACTGTGCATCACCGTTACACAGCCCAGCGTATTAACTAAACTGCCAAGTATTTCAGGTTGCGTTGCTATTCCAAGAACTGAACAGAGCCATGGAGAAGATATGCCACCCATTTTGCAGCCTCTGCTTCAACAGTAATGATCTCCAGCTGAAGGACAGGAAGAAGCTGGAAATAGTACTATCATAAATAGTCTCAGTATGGGCTGGCAGCCCTCTCCTCAAGTCCCACCTTCAGTGGCATTCTCAATACACGCCGTGAGTAAAACTCCCAAATTGCAAGCCAAGCTACGCAGCTAACTTGGTGGGGATTTTGCAAGCATAAGCCCTAGGGGGTTTGATGCCATCTCCGTCTCTTTTATTTGGCAGACTGAGCTAGCAGCAAGATTTTATGAAGTGTGCATTTCTAGCTCAAATTTTAGGTGTTAACTAGAAACCCACATACTCTATTGTCACTGGATTTGACAAAAATCTCTGGCTGCAGAAGTTTGCTGCAGAGCCTAAGATTTTGTTTAATACAAAATAAAACCACCTCAGAGACAACCTTGAGAAGTCAAATCTGGGTGCCATTCCACGTGCCTTTTTCTCAGCAGCAAAGCCTACTTATCTGCCCCACTCTTCTCTTTTGTGTATTATTATTGCCCTTTTTTCATAACTCAGACTGTTTCAGTGATTTGGCTTACACTGCGGGTCTGCAAAGAGTTGAACCAGCAACACTGCAGGAGCTGTAAGTTGTGGCAGCAGCGTAGGAGTGAGACGAGGAACCAGGTACGAACAGGGTACCCCTGTGGGTACCTGCTATGCTGCTAAGTTTGAACTTTCAGATGTTCCAAACCAGTAGCTCTAAGAGATGAGAATGCCAGTGGATCATCGGTTCTGAAGCACAATGACAGTAATTTAGTACTTGATATTGTCTTCTTAGCCTCTGTTTCTTCTAGCATAGGTGTCTGCCCAGTATGTTTACCTCCCCAGATCCCTAATGGGGATTCCCTTCAGAATCATAGAAGCACAGAATGGTTTGGTCAGAAGAGACCTTTAGAGGCCACCTAGTCCAACCTCCTGCCATGAGCAGGGGCATCTTCAACTAGAGCAGGCTGCTCAGAGTCCCGTCCAGCCTGACCTTGGATGTTTTTAGGGATGGGACCTCCACAACCTCTCTGGGCAACCTGTTCCAGCGCTTCACCACTCTCATTGTGAAAATTTTTTTCCTTATATCCAGTCTAAACCTACCCTCCTTTAGTTTAAAACCATTACCCCTTGTCCTGTCACAACAGGCCTTGCTAAAGAGGTTGCCCCCCATCCTTCCTATAGTCCCCCTTTAAGTACTGAAAGGCCGCAATAAGGTCTCCCCGCAGCCTTCTCTTCTCCAGGCTGAACAACCCCAACTCTCTCAGCCTGTCCTTGTACGAGAGGTGCTCCAGCCCTCGGATCATTTTTGTAGTCTTATTTAGCTTGCAGTTTCCGGCAGATAACTCCCAAGATAATGCTGGGCGTGATCAGTACAAATACTCCCTATTGAAAAATAGCTTATTTCTTAGAATGAGGTTAGTGTCATTTCAAATTGAGTAACAGAAGATGAATTTTCCAAGTATACAATTCACTGAAGTAATGAATTCAGTAAGCGTTTGAAGGTTCAAAGCTAGGCGATGATTTCTTTAAAACTTAATGGATTTTTGGCCAAATCAAAGGATTTTGCCTCATCACCCACAGTCGGATTTCCCAGGGTGCCCGAGACCACAAATCCTCAGCCTCTTCCACCTTGGCAAAACCGATACATAATGTGTGGAAGCCCTTCTAACATGAACAAGCATTTCAGTTCATTCTGAAAGGCCAAAACTACTACTGATTTGGTTTGGGGGGGGGTGGGGGGGAAAGGACAACCGAAATGACGTTGGACACTCATTAGCGCAGCATTGTCAGAACACAATAGAAGAACAGACAAAAGCCAGTCCAGATTCTGTGGTATTTCCTAAAGGGCTCCCTCTGGCACATAGCTATTCCCTGCCAATCCTTTTGTATTGTTTTTGATAATGAATAGAAGCTGAACAGATGATTGTTGCATTGTCCACTAAGTGATTCATTTACATTAAATAGTGCTCCAAAAGTAGGCTTTGGGTGGACTTTTTTAGTCACTTTGGTTATTTATTTGTACAGTTTAATTACTGTCTTTTAACTCTCCACTGTACATAATTATTTCCTGATTGCTTCAGCTAAATTACACGGGGTGTAGCTCCTCTGAACTCCAAAAAGCCCTGACATAAGAAGCAGCATCTCTGCATTTTCAAAGAGGCTTAATTTTGAATGGTCACCCCTAGAAAACTGCTCCTGGTTTGGGAAGGTGATGAGGTTCTTAAGCATCTGTAGGTCCCTAAGGCCCTTGGTCCCTGTCTCGGAAAGTTGGGTTATGAAGCACAAATTTTGCTGCATAAACCATCCCAGCTCCACTGATTTCCCTGTTATCTCTCAACTCCTGCTGCATGTTTGCACTGAGGTTTCTTTATTAACCCAGGGCTTCCATTACAATTTCAGGCTTTTCTTACAGAGGTCAAAAGTTTTGTTCTGTTTTGTTTTGCAGGGTGTGGCAGATGTTATGTGCTTGAGGGCATGTTGACACTACTGGAGTTAGAAGACCTTCAGTGTAATAAGCTATTTAGTCCCAAATCCACATCCAGAACTGCAGCTCCACTAATTTGGATGTACTAATGGGGGGTGGAGAATGAAAGGTACTGAAGGGCTTTTTGATAGTTGAAGAATTTAAGGAAATCAGCACTTTAGGCCTTTCCATCTCCCTGTGTCTGAGAAGTTGCATGACTTTGCATTTCTTGAATAGCTGTAGTTCCATCTCAAAAGCCCTGATTCCTAGTTATTCTCTGTTTCCCATTCCATGTAGCACATAGAGAGGTTCAGTGTGGGCTTTTGGTTCTGCCTGTGTGAAACAGTAGAGCCTGGAGCAAGACAGCAAAATAGTGAGGCAGAGAGGGGAAAGGAACAGTCCTAATACTGTTGAGTTGTTCATGTTATATGGCCTAGGTTTAAATCTCCCAGGACAGAGCAAAGCGGCCTTTGCAGTCTTTTCTGACGTTTTCTCGGTCCCTTCTCCATCCAGTAGTGTCAACAT
>VZTV01074890.1:0-16490 GCA_013400875.1 Anhinga rufa | reverse complement strand
AAAATATATTTTTGTTCGTTGTGATAATCCGCTTGGAAAATGGGGTTCCTGCTGTCGTGGGGCGGGGGAAGGAACTGAGTCAGCCCGGAGCACACGGAAGGGGAGAGGGGAGTTTGCTCTGGGAGTGTGTCGGTGCTCGGGGCATGCACTGCGCAGGCAAACGCCCGGGGAGGAGGGGGGAGGAAAAAAAGGGGGAAAAAAAAAAATAAATCCCTGCTAACGAGGCAGAATGCGAGAGGAAGAGCACTTTTTCCCACGTACCTTCTAAAATGACATCCCCATCCTCCTGCGTGTCGGTGGAGGACTTCTCTCTTTAACTATGCAACTAATTACTGTTTTCCCTAGAATCAACTAGTTTTTGACTTCAAAGTGACTTGGCAGATTTCTATCAGTCGTCATATTCGTGACCGAGGAGGGGAGCGCAACGGCTACGTGTAGCAAAACCTGTTTTTTTGGGACAGGACGGATTGCGTTTGTGTTGAAGCAACCCGTTGCAAACTTTCTGATCTCAGTTGCTTTGCATTAAGCTGCTCAGCTTATTATTAATAATAGAGCTAGAGTGTGAAAGATGTACTTTGGGGCTGAGGTGGCTAACTATTTTTCTGTGTTCCATTTACATTCTCAGGACAATCCAGTTTTCCAGTGTTTTTACTTAAAGAGGAAAAAAATGGAATCTAAGAAAAACATGCTTTAAACTTGTTATGCGATAGCCCTGCAAAATGTAGTCAAACTTGGTTTTGGTATTTATAATCCCTTACAAGTCAATATTATGACATGCGTTAGTCAAAATCTGGTTTTATTTAGCCTTTAGTGTGTCAAAATACAAATTGGTATGTAATATGTGGCACTTACAGCTTAAATGGAGGAAAAAATTATATATGGGCTGTGGAAGAAAAAAATAAGTGAGGTAAGAAGGTGTCCCAGACAAATATAAATCAAGTGTTATGAGGAAGAATGAAAATAAAATTTCATTAGCAAAATTACCGCTTTAGCTTTTTTTTTTAATGTGGAGCATCCTTTGTAACCTGCACACCATTTGTACACTGCAACAGTTTGGGTTTTTTCTTCTGAAATCTAATGGTAGTGATGTGTTTATTGCTTGAAAAAACAGCCGGAAATAAATAATATTCCATTGTAATCAACCTGTTCTCACTTCCTCTTTGCACAGCCAGGCTTGTAGAGCAGAACAGGATTGTTTCAAAATTATCTAGCATCTCACGGAAAACACCAGTTTTCCAAATACATGCTAAAAATCCTTCCCCCACGCCCCCCCTTTTTTTTTTTTTAAGCAGGTTACCAGTCTGAAAATAGTTGGATTCCTGAATTCAGCCAACCTGAAATATGTGGGAGTACGTGATCGCATATAGGGAAACATTCTGGCTGGCTGAATTTGGGGATCAATTCCCAGTCTATATTCATAAAGATTGAAGAAAGTGTATAAATGGCAGTTACAGGACTTACCTCTCCTGCATATGGACATGAGACCTCCTTCCGTGGAATTTTTCTTTACTGAAATTCTCTGTCCGTATGTATGCCTTACAGTTTTACATGTAAAATTTGATAAACAGTATTTTCTGTTTGGAGGCATGTTTATAGTCTGATAACTAGAAAACAATCCTTTGTCCTTTAATATTTTACATATACATATGTGTATGTGTGTGTATATATAAATATATATTTTAGGAGCATGGCTCTGACTGCTTAAGAGCACCTATTTATTGGTGGTGAGGATTCTTGTTCATAATCCTAATCAAAACAATTAAAGGTTTGGTAAAAGGTGATTTTTCTTTCCTGTTGCAAAATCAAGGATGATCACATCATTCACGTATCGCAGAAAACATTCAACATATGTAGTTGATCGGTAATGGGAACCGTTGGTCGATTTAACTGTTAGTCAGATGAACCTAGCTGTAAAAAATGCCTTGGCTGTCTGGTGATAGCCAGATGTCAATTGTTAGGTTTCTGGAATGGTAATGTACTATCCCTCCTAAGGCTTTCTTAAAAATCTAGATAGCAATGGAAACTGCAGGGGGCAGAAAGTGTCCATTCCTCCTGCTTTACTTACACTGCCTACTGCATTATGCTTTGGAAGACCATTTTAACGTTGCTCGCTGTTTGCTATTCCTTTTTAATACATACCTTTTCTGCAAATAAGCTTTTACGAGCTCTGGCTCTCGGTTCAGTATGCTTCACACCAGAGTTTTGAATAGAATGGCCGTGAAGCACAGTTTATAGTTGGAAAGCTGTCTCCTGAACGTGTATTTGAATCTCAGTCAGAAGCAAGAGGTAATTATGTATATACCTTTGTAGGTACTGGAATTCTGGTGAAGGTTTTAGGAGTACGTTCGCTTCTGAAGCGTTGTATACACCGGCATTTGAGCTGTCGTCATGGTGCATCTTTGTACCTACAGGAAGGAGCAAGGCTGTAGCTTGCCTCACCTCGCTGCGTCTTGGCCAAAGTAGTAAAGTGCAGCAGTCGTAGTACGTGCTGTTCCAGGCAAAGGCTTTGCCGTGGTGTAAGTGTGTTGCTGATGATAAAACTTAAGCGAAGACAAAACCTGTCTGTCACCATTTGAAGAGTGGAACAGGAAGAAGAGGGGTAGAGGGAGAAATCTGAAGGATTGCTCTTGAAACTGTAATAATTGTGATTAAAATTTGGAACTAGATTTCAGGGCTTAAGTTGTATGTACAGTGGCTCAAAATCAGGGCTGACCGTCTTGGCTTTAGGACTGTGACCTGTAAGTCTTGATTTTTAATTTGTGACAGATAGAATCTGTTTAATAAGCTGATGGCAAAGCTTGTGTTTCTGTAGGTCGTGGACTTTACCTTGAATATTTTGATGTGGAAATTACCTCACAATTAAGCAACACTGTATAAGAGGTCCTTAAATTCGACACCACTACCTCCCATTCAGGAATTACGGAACAGATAAAAAGACTCGCTGCTGGCCCTTCGTGTCAACTTTTTCCATTTTTCTGTAGGGTCACACTTGAAACACTTTGCTTATTCCTTTAGAATTACAGATGAGAAAAATCTGTTTGGCAGTGCTGAATGTAGTTTTTGGTCCCCATCAGTGAGCAATTAGACATGCAGATGCATCTTTGCGTCTGGGAGTTGGTAAGTAAAGGTTTCAGTGCTTGAAGGGCAACTGAATTTACAATTAAATTCTGTCTTGCTGGACTGTACGCCTTGGAGGAAGACTACCTTTCTCGTTCTGAATGATTCTTATTATCGCTGCTCTGAAAAGGTTCTCGATGATAAAAGTAAACTGCTCATCATGACCATGGTCATGATATGCACAAGGTCCTATCTGGAATTTCAGGATGTTTGTTCTGTGCTTCTGCCAATAGATCAAAGAATAATTGCCTGTCAGGGGTTGTACGCTGTCACTGACGGCGGGTGCATTCTAGCATATTTCTTCCTGTTGGAGAGCTTCTGTTGTTTTTTTCCATTATTCTCTCTTTACATGGATCCTCCAGACTGATGCTTTCAGATATGAAGACCATTTTCTTCTATAGGTGATGACCTTTCCACAGGTATCCTCCTCCCCATGTACTTGTGACTTCGGTCCTTTGTTCCTTCTAATATTTGACAGGTAATTGATTCATAGATGCTTAAAACTGAAATGACTTTGGTTCGTTTCCTAACTTGCAAAGTAGAAAAAAGCTTAATAATATCATAGCGAATAAATGCCATGTCATGTTTTCAGTAGCAAGTATTGTGGTTCACAGTCTAAATCAATGTATTAAGTTCTTGCTAAAATGACCTTGCAGTCACAGGGAGGCTAATGGTGGAACTTCTCATCGAATGCCTGTTGAGGCATGCTTGCTCACTTGCTTTCTCCCTTACAGCCTTGCCTGTATACCTGTCCAGGAACAGGGAGGTGTTACTTAGGCAATTTGCTTTGTACCATAACAGATGGGCAAGGAACCGTACCGGGCTGTGCCGCCTTCTCAGGCTCGGTGTTTTGATTGCTTAAATTAATAAGGAAATCTTAGCTTGTTTTTCTTTAACGTTTTTAGCATATGCACCAAGCTTCTGGATTACAAATCTGGTGGAGAATTTGAAAGAGGAGTCCAGGATTCAAGAAGCATGTCTCTCTTTCAGCTGCATACTCCGCTTTGCCTATGCGAACTGTCTGATTCACTCAGGAAGGATGTTCTTCTTTGCCATGCCTTGTGGGGACTGCCGCCTTCCTGAACACCCGTAAGAAGTGTCAAAATCAACTGCAAGCTTCATTGTTCAGGAGGTCTCCAGTTTCATAACTGAACAATCTTCCTTAGCTCTTGACCTCTAAGGAGTAGAAAGGTCCTTAGACCCGCTGAAGGTAATACTCTCTTTCCTCTTGGTGTGAAGACACGATCTTTGGTGTGAGAGAGATCAGGCACAACATTTCAGCTCTGTACACAGCGGGGCCTTGCATATATGGGAGAAGCCAGATGGAAGCTGCTCCACTGAGCTTATGTCTTTGGCACTGAAGAAGAATATGGTACAAGGCCTTCCTCTTCGTAGTGGTGTTAATCCCTGTTTTGTATCCTCTGCCATGTGGTGTTTTGTTTTGTTTTTTTAATAATTGGTTGGTTTCTGGGCCAAAGATCAGGAATTAGTCTTGTGCCATGAACTCTATGGTGGTGAACAACAGTTCTTGAGTTGTGGGATCTGAACCATGAGGACTTACCTGAACACTTGCTTATATATCTCTCTCAAATCAACACTTACAGTCTGATTTAATGGTTACACAGATCTCTGTCACTGAGGCTGACTCATGAATAATAGTTGTATTGGAGCCATTTCCTTCTCTATTTTTTTAATATGGATGGAGAGAGAAATGAGCACAATAAATGCAGTTTCCCCCATGCTTTTGTTTGCTCCCTGTTGCAGAGAAAGAAGATGGATCTGCACAAGCTGACAAAGGGGAAAAAATAGGGATATGCTGGACAAGAAGGCTTCTTTTTTTCTGTAATGTTATCAGCAGTCGAGGTTTGCTAATAGCCAGGCTGTTTGTCAGGAGCAGTTGTAGCATCTCTTTAATTTTGTCTGCAGTCAACGATCTTATTTGCTTGATGTTGAAAATGTTGAAAGCTTTCAAACTAGAATGGCAGCTAGTAGTGAAGGTGAGCAGAGTGGAATGGCTTTGTTTGATTTGTTGGGCTATCTGTTGAGCTTTACTTTAAGCCAGCAAAGCTTTAAACCCCAAACAAAGGCTAGCTGATATCCTCAATTTTGTTTCAGGCCTTAATCTGTAGCGTTAACATGAAACCGGAGCTGCAAATCAGTTTCAAACCTTCCACTCTCCTTCTTTCATTTGAGGATTTTCTGTCTTAGTAACTGGAGTAACAAATCAACGGGTAAATGGTGTTGACTGATAGTGGAAGTTGCCTGCTTGTGAGTTGCTGACTCCCCTTCTCCTGACTTAATACGACTTGAGTCTGGGCAAAAACCAAAAAGGTACATTTTCCTTTGGGACATACTCTGGGGATCCTGCTTCGTAACAAATGCTGTTGCAACTGTTAGTTTGATTCCCAACGGTGGCTGTGGTGGCTGGTTTGTTTTAAACCAGAGAAAGATTAACTCTGTTTAAAAGCTTGTGTTTCTCACCTTAAACCTAGCACCCGTAGTTTTTCCTGTTTGTGTGCGATTGACTTGGGACTATAGTTTCTTGATGTCTTTTCCCCAGTAGGTGTAGGGCTTTTTTACCAGCCATACTTTTCCATTTCATTTGGATGGTAGCTACTTGCAGACGTTGGGTTTGGGTTCTTTTAATTCTTGTATTCCCATGGCTCTCCAAGTAGCACGTGGCAGCATCTAAGGTGAGGAGATACATAGGTACTCTTGCTTATGTAATGGCATCACAGAAAGGCAGTCTGAAGGGGACATCTATGCATTTTTCTGGATTTACTAGAACTGTATTTTAAAAAAGTAATCCTTTTTTAACCATGCAAAGAGCCATCGTGTTACAGCCTTTCTAGACTCGGACAGAAAGAGTGGCCTAGAGCAGCTATCTCCAATCTCTCGTTAACCTATGGGCAATGGAGCCAAGTGAGTGAAATGCTATGGTGACATTACAATGTATTGCATTATCCTGGACTGTGTTGTCAGCAAGCAGTGCTGAAGCGTAGGGAGAGCCATATGTTATCCCAGAGGCCTGAATTGGGAACCGTTTCTTAGCAGAAGCAGTTCTAGAGGCTGATAGATCTCTTCTGACTGGATGAAAGCTCTGTCTTGGTAGTTGTATTCTTTTACATATTGATTTGGTAGTCCTTTACGTACACTCTGCTTAATTCAAGATGAGAACTTTGCTGCATTGGCTAGTAGTATAATCAATGTTGTAAAGAGTTACTCATTGCAAAATTAACCTGCCTTCTGTTTGCTTCAAAACACATGTGACTTGCATAGCAACTCTGGAACGATCTGTGGTTTACTTCAGTGCTAGGACAGCTTCCACCATGTCAATATCTTGCATTTAAGAAAAAGAATTATTTTATCTATTTCGAGACCTATTTGATGATCAGTAAAGTGGACTGTTACCAGACAGCAGTTGACTCAAAGTAACCTGAGATTCACTTTATCGGTTGGGAACTGATTAGTAGTAAGTGACTGTCTTGTCACATTCTTTTGTGTGTGAAACACAGCAAATACTCAACTTTTTTTCAATTCTCTACTTAGATAGAATGTTACTCAAGGTTTTCATTTTTTAAAACCTCTCAGTTATATGTAACACTAATTCAACATATTTTTTTTTTCTGTCTGTCTTTGCTGCTTTTCCAAGTTGGTAAAGATTACTTTTTCCCCCTTCTCCTTCCTTTCCTGTGTTTAATGGAGCTTGAAATTAACATGGCTCTTCTGGTCTACCTTTTGCAAAATATCACTGTGATGTCAGCATATCCCTGGGAAATATTTCTGTGAAGGTCTACAGTGTACTAAATTTGTCATTGAATTAAAAAACTGGGTGTTAGACAAGGTGAAACTAAAAAAAAAAGTAGACGTGGTAACAAAAGTTATTTTCGACACACTCAAAGAATGTAGTGTCTTTTTAGCGTAAATATTGGGGCCAGTGTAAGTTCTGATGTCCAGTAACAAATTCTGACATTAAACATGTCAAATATATTAAATAGCCTCATATTAAAAGGAGTAGTGAGAAGCAGCTCACTAAATGTGACACCGCCTTAGTAGTAACTCTGAAAAGAGAATCTAGGTTTAGCTATGCTTACATGGTCTTGTTCTTGTACCATGCAGTTTTTGCAGTGTGACCATTTGCACACACAGCCGAGCTCTTCTGCACATACATGTAAGACGTAAAAATAGAACTATTCATAAATTCAGTGAGTTGTGTTTATGTACAATTAAATTGTAGAGATGATTAATCTATGTATCGGTTAGAATATCTCTTTCATTAGCGTCAAAATCTGGAGTTGTATGTTGCAACCCTTGCCCTAATATATTAAACCAAGTTGTTTTCATCCATGTATATATGTATGTGTGTGTGTGAATCCACAATTTAAAAACTAGTGTGTCTAAATCTTAAAAGTAAAGATTTCAAAATTAGTAATAACTTTATTTTTGTCTAAACACATGAAGGACCGAAGGACCCTGTAGTACTTGAATATAGTAAAGTGATGGGGATGGAGTATCAAACACTGATGTGACACCGAGTTCCGTTTGTGGTGATGGCCTCGCTCATCACCCAGAAGTTCATGCATCTACATAGCCTCTTTTAAATAGGATTTGACTTTGGATTCATCTTACTGAATTGGCTGCCAGGGCTTTTATATGTATGCTTTGCTTCTGGTTTTAAAGAACTTTAGTTTTGCGTAATGTACAGACTTGAATTCTCTTACTTCAGTGTGTGTTAGCACAAGGAGAGAAAACAGTAGCTGTAACCTTTATTTTTGCCACCACCCCCTGCCCCCAATTTCTGTTGGTCTGTCTTTTTTTTTTTTTTTAAAAGAAAAGATAAATCTTCCTCTTCTTGTGTCTTTGAACCACCTAATGTTATTTCACAAAGTTTGTCTGATTATAATTTGGGCTTCTGTCCTGTGCATTCAGGCTTGTTATTGCATGCAAGTCAGACCTTAAGAGACATTCTTTAGAATATACTTGGTAAACAAAGGTAAGATTTATTGCACAGCAGATGTATGATGACTTCATAAGTGAAGACAGCTGAGATAGCTGACTGATTTCAGTACCTCATTTATGTTAGGTGAGGTTTTGTGACCCTGTGCCCTCCAGTGACAAATGCAAAATTTGTCTTAAGGTTTTATGTTTTTCTTTGCTGTGCTTTGTTATCTTCATATTACTGCCCAGTTTTCTTATTAAACTGGATCGCTGTCCTGCTCGGCAGCTAGTAACCAGGGTGAAATTCTCATATAATCTTGTTTCCTGTATATGGCTGACTTTTGTTATGCTCTCTTAGCAAGCATCCTCTCCCAAAAGCTAATTATTGGATATGTTTATCTGAACAGTTTACACTCAACTCTGGTCATTCGTGACTATATTTTGTGGTTTTGGTTGTAGGATGATCTTAACAATGATGTGGAGAACAGAATGAGGAAGAGGCAGTGAAAATAGTTTCAGGAGTTATTGCAGTTATGTGCATAAAGAGGAACAAGGCTCTCCTCTCTCATAATGAGGCTGTTCCCTAATGAAATTGATCTCACACTTTGTCCAGCGTAATTTTAAATGACTACCCTTAGTGATGTGTTTCCTTTTCACACAGTCATTCTGCTTCTTATAACTTTTCCTGACGTTTAAGTTCTAGTGCTGCCCCAATAAATTCAATTTCTTCTCTGCATCTCTTTGTAATTATTCTGCATTGATTCAGTTACCAGAATTGCTTCAGACTTGCACATGCAGAAGAGATGCTGTCAACCACTTGTTTGCTGCCTGAAGGGATCTCAATCACAAAGTGCAATGGAATGGTACCAAAGTTCGTAATTACATGGCGTATATCACTATGTATCTGTGAAGTAGTGCCAAGTTTAAAAATGAAAAATATATGTGGAGCATTAGAAAAATTGCTTTATAATGCTAAGTAAATCTTTTGTTCATCCATCGGTTAAGTATTTTACGAAAAGGAAACTTGAGGGGAGAGATCCTGGTATGTCTGAGGTCACAGGGACATCTTGTAATTGGAGTGCAAGTTTTCAGGCCCTTATCAAAAGATTTCAGGCAATAGGGGGTTGGAGGTTTTTTGTCTGTCTTAGGCAAAAGTCTGACTAGAAAAACAGAACTCCAGTTTAGTGGCAGCCTACTTTATTGGAGCAATTCTTTATAAATAAAGCAAGCAATTTGATTCTGTAAGCATGTTGTACCTGTAGGTTGAAGCTGTTTTGCAGACAAGTTGTTTTAAGTAGTGGAAAAAAAGAATACAAGAAGATGACTTTAAGGAGGAAAAGGCAAGTTAGCAAATCTGACAAATTTTAAAAGCTTGAATTAAAATTTTAAAACTAGCTATGTATGTGGGTACTAGTGAGACACAAGTCTATGATGGAACTGGCAAATGGTTTCGATGACAAAGAGGCCATTCAGATACAAGACAGGGCAATATTTGGTTTACTAAAGGAGAGCAAGAGATGTGAAATTTGGACTTTTCTGTGCATTATCGCCAAAGGCTACTAGTGAGTGGGGAACATGAAACTGTCTTCCTTGTCTCTGGGTGTCCTCTGTCTATGTGTGTCTTTCCTTAACAGTCTAAGGAATTACCAGCTCTTGGCTGCATGTTCTTCCTGTCATACCATTTGCTGCATTGTGTTGGTGCGATTGTGCTGTGAACCAGAAAGAACAGATAAGGATGAAAAAGCTTTTTGTCTCCTCTTAATAATATTTCACCTGAATTGGCTCTATGTTATGTGTCAGCGGAGGGTTAACAAACAGCTGTAGCATTGGTAGCTTGAGGGGAGGAGTGCCTGGGTGATGGCAGAGGACCTGAGTGAGTGGTGATGCTTGGAGGCTGTGTAAGGCAGTTTGAGTAACAACTGCTGCCAGCGTGCAACTGCTGCCTTCCTCCGGACTTTGCCACTGACAGATTGACTGTGTCTGAATGTTCTCCATGTACTAATGGTTTCTTCTATAAAGTGTGGCTAATACTAACTTCATTTGAAAGGTTCCATGAAGGTAGACCTCTGTTCCTGCTACAGTTGTGTGATTGTACCTGCTATTGTAAGTATTGCACGCTTTCACAGATGCACTAGTGTGTGCTGAGCCTGATACGTGAAACTTGTCTTATGTTTGCAGTCATTAGAACTTGTTCCTGTATGCAAATAATTTGATTCTACTCCAGTTTCCTTGTGAAAAATAAATGAACCAGGCAGTGTAGAATGCCTGTAATCTGTGATCAGGTATTACAGAAAATCCACTTTTCACATTACATTTAATTTAATGAATAGTGTTTTTCCAAGTAATCAAGTTACGAGCCACTTGTTTCCCTCTTTAAACAGGCCTGTCTCTAAGTTAAGATTTCTGTCTGTTATAATCAAACTCTGTTAAGATGTTTTAACTTTTTTTTTGTTGCTTTAAAGCATCTGGTCATGGAGCATGTGCCTAGATCATGCCTCATGCTGCATATAGTTGAGGATGATGGGATAATGGGATTGTAAATTAGCTATTTATGGTATTGGTTTTCCTCTGGCCTGCTTCCTTGTGTAGTCTAGAGCAGCCCCAAGGCTGTTCTGAGCTGTGCCAGCTGGCTGTAGCCCTGCGGGACTGGTGTGCCAGATGGAGACAGCCGGAGAATAGCAGCACTCCAGTAAAACCCTAACATGCTTCCTAGGGTCGAGGAGAGGTGCTAGCTCTGCAACCGCATCAGGTGTTGTTGGGCCAGTGGTTGTGCTGGTACTCAGCTCCTCTTGTACTGGTGCAGCCGTGGAAAGGACTGGAGTAGGGGGTAGAGGGTCTTTTTTTTTTTTTGAGGTGATGCATAATACAGGATTCAGCTTTTGAAACATTTTGTGTTGTTAGCTTCTCCTTTTTCCTAGCTTTATGCTTCTGTACTGTATCTATGAAATGTTAAATTCCATAGCTTTTGCAGACAATCAAATAGAAAAAAAAACTATCTTAATATTGAGCAAGGGTGCTATTTCCTGATGTGTTGTCGTGTGTTTTTCCTGACTGCTGAAAAATGCTGCTATCTATAAGATATCCAGACAAGAAAAAGCTTGTTAATGCTGATGTTTTTTCATGTTTGTTTTTTTTAATTAAAATGAAACAAACCCTCAAAGCCTTCACTTTACTGCCTTAGAACAACAACTTTAAACATGCTCAAAATGAAAGATATCAGAAGTTGATCCATTGGTGAGCTGACTTTATAGTTTTTACTGAGAGAAATTTCTTTCTGAGAATACCAGTGAAATCTGTTGTTGCTATTACTGCATTATTATTATTGCCCAATGACAGGACAAGGGGCGATGGGTACAAGTTGGAACATGGGAAGTTCCACCTGAATATGAGGAAAAACCCCTTTGCTGTGCAGGTGCCAGAGCAGCGGCCCAGGCTGCCCAGAGAGGCTGTGGAGTCTCCTTCCCTGGAGCCATTCCCACCCCGCCTGGACGCGGTCCTGTGCCCCTGCTCTGGGGGTGCTGCTCACGCAGGGGCTGGACGGGGGGAGCTCCGGAGGTCCCTTCCAACCCCTGCCGTTCTGTGATTATATTCAGGTAGGCCTGCCAGTCCTCCTCAGCCCTGTGGCCTTCTTTGTATTCAAGATCAAGCTTAGTCCGAGTAGATTTCCAGCAGCAGCAG
The DNA here is from genome assembly GCA_013400875.1 of Anhinga rufa. Taxonomy (NCBI): domain Eukaryota; kingdom Metazoa; phylum Chordata; class Aves; order Suliformes; family Anhingidae; genus Anhinga; species Anhinga rufa. Next base: position 4,757 of record VZTV01074890.1, on the reverse strand, counting down.
AATAGCCTCATCTGCAAAAGATGTACCCCGCAGAATCCATGTATTTGAAAATCTCCATCTTGTGGAGATGAGGACAGTAAATGGGTGAAACTCCTTGAAGAGTTGTATTACCCGATGGCTGCTCAAACAGTAGGCATTTTCTAGAGGAGCTGAGATACACCAATTTACCCAGTGTTTCATCACTCTCTTGCCACAAAAGCTTTTGTTTTCATTGCCCCATTAATGCAGCTAACACTTCTAATCCAGCAGCCCAAAATAGCTGTCAAGCCTGGATTTTACTCTGGTGGCATTTGCTGCACAGATAGTTGATATAACCCAACATGCTGAACTGTAGCTGGAAAAAAAAAAAGCCCAACTGAAGCACATAAGCCTATTTTGGCCAGATATTTCAAGTGTCTTATTTAAATAACCTAATAAAATCAACATGATAGTATGTAAAAAGGCCCTTCTTCTCAGAAGAACAATTTACTTTCTTTGAGATACACACCACACACACACTCCCACCCACCCGTCCCGGTCACCTTCCAGAATGAATGGATACTAGTGGGAATAGGCAAGGAAGGATGTGCCCTGTAGCTTCCTTGCTCCGATGATTATCTCTGCTGGAGGATTGAACTAGAAAGAGAATGGACCACAGAAAGCGGTGGCTATCATATTCCAACCTAAATAGTATCCATCTCTGCTCTTGAAGGTAGAATATGGTATTTTTGTGATCCCATAGGATGTGATGGAGATGTGGGAGTCATCGTTTTGTCTTTGTTAGCAAAGATTAGTGATTTAAGGCTATGTCCATCATGAAAGATACACGAACTTGGAGTAACGAAGTACTGGGAAGAAAAGTATGGTGAGAAATAATTTACAAGCTGCTCTGGGGGAATAAAAACCAGAACTTTGTACTTTAGCCCCCTTGTAATTTCACAGGAGTTGGGGTGTAATGTGTTTTTGTTAGGACTGATTTGGCTTGGTTTTTGTTTTCCTGAGTGATCAACCATAGATGGCAGCAGTAAGTGTGATCTCTATGAACAGTATGAATTAATTTATGTTTCAGAGCAGTCCAGTGGAGCTTAAGTGGTAGCACTCTGCGCCCCAGAAGAGTAGAGTCTGGCTTGGGACACTTCACGCTGAACCGTGGCCCTTGAATGAAGGTTGGTCTTCCCAGCCAATACAGCATTCATTTCACCATTACAAGCCAGTACTAAAAAGCTTTAGATGCGCTTCCCTGATTGCTTTACAAAGTCGATTTTTCCAAACTGAATTCCGTTACAGGATCTGCTTCAACTCGGTGTTTACTCCTCTTTGCTAGATAACGTTTTTGCTACCTTTTTACTTACAGAGAAGCTTCTAATCTCAGGGAATTGGAGCCCGTTTCCTAGCAAGGCAGTAGATGAATTGTAATCACGTCCGTACAAAATTCTCAGCACATATTGTTCTTTTAATTCTCTCTCATGCTGTCATATTTGAGAGTTTGGAGATATGTTATATCTACTTACAGCTGTGTTTGAAATAAGGCTTTTCAAGGAAATTGTAAAATTTTCCTTTTGTCACGCAGAAAGCTGTGTTCTATGTAAAACCGTGCTGATTGGGATGCTCACTAGACTGTTCTGTCACTTTAACATACTTTGATATCCAGCTACTACTAATAGTTTGTGAATTAGATTTTTTTTTTTTAAGAGATGAAATCCTTTTGTCCTGGTTTTCCTCAGTGTGGAATCCCTAAGCCATGCTTATTCATATGCTTCAACTCAGACTGCTTAAGTTCTTAAAGTATTTTTCTCAAGTTAAGATCTTGGAAGTAGAACACGTGATCTGTGAAATCAATTCTATCAGCATTAATGTTACACATTTCTTCTGGTTCATTAAGCAAAGTAAAGTTGCATTAGAGGTGAAGCTGATGATTGGTGGAATCTTCTGACTGCGTTTATAGAAAAAATTATAGCAAACCAGATCAAAGAGCAGAAGACATGCTTTACAGTCCTGTCAATTCTGCAAAGCAAAAGAAGGTCTAAGTATGGTGAGTGTTCAAGCAGGAAGATTCCACCATGTTTTCTTCAGCTTCATTGCTTTCTTCACTTCCCCCTGCAGTTTTTGTTCTGAGAACTTGAGGCAAGGAGCTTTGTTTTCAGGTTTCTTCTTTTTGTGGTCAGTTAGCTGGAAAAGTGGAACGGATGACCATAACTCTGCCAGACAGAACTCCTTAGTAGAGTTGGTTTTGATGTAATGTCATCTCTGACCTTCCAATGAGGCCAAAGCTGGTTTTGAATCTGCACTTCACTCACAGGTAATGGCATATACAGTCAGGGAACACAAAAGATTTGACAAACTCTAACTTGGCATGAGTAACGTCCTAAGTTGGGCTTGGTGATGGATTTTTTTTTTTTTTCTACACCTAGCTTTCAGAGCAGCTTATTTCATGTCAGGCTGGTTTGACTGGGTACTTCCATATTTTTGTGGTAAGCAGGAGAAATCTGGTGGGCTGTTTTCTAATTTTTGTTTTTGTTCCGTAACTGTTCTTTGGAGCATGTCATCTGTCATAGGCCATACCTTGATTTCAATGCTGCTTTTTCTTTTTCTCTTCCATACCTCCACTTTCCCTTGGTGTTCCTACTTCTTTGGCTGTACACTGCCTTTTTCCCTAGAAATTATCTGTTTGTTTACAGTTTAGGCAAATGTCTGCATTTCTGTGCTCTTAATTTCTTAACGTGAGCACACCCTTTCGAGTCTGATGATGGAGCATTACTCCTGACATACTATCTGAGCCGACTGCTCTTCATGCCAAGGTTGTAAGTGTTAATCTTGCTGCAGACCGGGGTGATAATTCATTGCTGTCACAGCAACACATGCTTAAAGTTGCTTCTTGCCAGATTTGTTGGCTATATGCTACACTAGAGAAAATGATTTCAAGAGTCTTATTGCATAGCCAGATGCTGTAGAACTAGCGCAATCAACCTCCCCTCCCCCTTTTTTATGACTGCTGACTTCAGGGAGGAAAAACTTATATAGTGAAACACATTCCTGTGGAGCACTAGTGAAGAGGTAGATGAACTTCTGATCATGGCTAATTTTTCTGGTTTTGCTTTTAGGGAAGTTCTGTTTTGTGTTCAGGATAGAAAGGAAGGAAGGCTTTTAAGGTAGGGTGAGGGGAATTTAAAAAGGAATTAAATGGTGTCCCCCTTGCTGTTGCAGTTGTGTTCTCTGCAGTAGTTGGGTGCTATGGAAGTGTTAAGTTTTCCTTAAGAACATGGGCTAATGATTTGATTCTGGAGAGCTGTAACTTCTGCCATCTGTGTCCTTACAATCCTTCAAAAGAAGGAGAAACTTTGTGAACTCTTGTTTGCTAACGGCCAGTATATCTAGGCACTGGCCTGTAAGATGCTGTTTGGTTTAGTTACAGCTACGTTAGCTAGCTTAGGCGGTTAGAATTTTTTCTCGCTTGAAATTTTTATTCTATGCTGCTCTAAATTCCCAAGGATACAGATCCTGTTCCTGGAATTTATGGCTGTAAATTACAAACTCCTTGTTGTTTGGGCTCACTGGAAGCTGGTGCTGTAAGCTAGATCACAGAGTACAGGTCACTGCAGTTACCTGGTCACATCTGCCCCATGTAAGGGCTTGTAGAAGCCCTTGCATCAGTAGCTGTTCTGCCTCTGAGATGTTGCAGAGCCCCGAAGAGGAAGATTGGTGGCTTTTTGGTACAGGATCTGAGGTCCCCCAGAACAACTTAACATTTGTTCTCATCTGTGCTGTAGAAAAATGCAAGTTTTTCAATGGATAGCTTCTGAAAAAAATAGATTTTTTGCACTGTGGTGTTTGATTACCAGGGAAGTGAGATTTACTGATTGTTTAGGCAGACATAAACTTACTGATACTCTCTTCCCAGTGTATTTCCAGCATAAATCTCATAATGTCCAGTGGCTAGGCGTTGTGTCACCAATAACTTTATAACTCTCCTGTAGTTTAAGAGAAGTTGCTGTAGAAGTTACATTGTTATGAATGTGTTCCCGTAGGTCAAGATCCAGGCAAAAATGTGGTGTCAGAAAGCTTGTGTGTCATGCAGCCTTCCCTACTCTTCATTCTTTGTGCCTCAATTATTTACACTACCAGATTATAGGAAACACTATCTTGAAAATCAGAACTAGGAAGGACTTCTTTTAGACCTGAGTAAACCACCTCTTTGCTTGGCAGGGATAGATTTTAAGCAACTTGATATTCTCAAGAAGGTCTGAGGCGGTACTCTCAAATTCTTTTTAATCCCGCTGTAAAGCATAAAGACAGTGTATTTGTGCACAAAACAGTGCACATGTTTATAATCGTAGAAACAAAGCAAGAGATCAGAACTAGAAATCTGAATGGGATCTCATGCAATATTTCTGCTTTACTCTGTGTGGGATTACTGGTGATTTGCAATTGTAATACTTTCCTCAAGAACCCCCTGGTTTTGCTTCAAGCATTTAGCTGGTTTTTTTTTTTTCAAGTGGGCTATGCCAAGGCAGTTCTGGTTTTTGCTCAGGTAAAATACTTGGTAATTCACTTTCTTCCTCACTCCCATGTTTTCCTTTGTCACCCCCATCCCAATGCTGTGGTTTGTGCATATGTATTAGCCTTTCATTTTTCTGTATACAGGGACTTTAAGAGCCCAGACAACTTTATCCTGCTGCTGGGGTAGCCTGCAACAGCTCTTTGGAGCTGATTAGAAAAAGGTTGAGTTCTCTGTTGTATTTCTGGCCTCCACTGACATGTCTGAGTAAATGATAGATTGA
>VZTV01074888.1:0-26898 GCA_013400875.1 Anhinga rufa | reverse complement strand
TGAGAACATCTGAGACTGTGAGCTCTAGCTGGGAATGCCTAGCAGCCACATTCAGTGGCAGGGCTGCGCCGCCCTTGCTGATTAGCTGCAGAACCTCAGCGTTGTCTCTGTCTTCACTGGTTGTAGCCAATTTGTTCACGGCTAAGTGATAATCTTTACCATATATGAAACAGATGCCCAGCAGTGTTATCTGGAGAAAATGAGATAAAACTATGGAATACATTGTGCTAGTGGATAGGAATTACTTCGGGCTCCCCTTTTCTCCATTAGAAGATCCCCATATTACAACAATTGATACCATGCTGCCATCCACCCTACTCAGTCCAGTTTCTTGTGAGAGAGTGCAGAACACGTGTTTATCAGTGCCTTTCTAGGAAGCTGCCAAGTCTGTAATGTCACCACAGATCCTTGATCTTTAGCAGAGAGAGGTAACCCACCAGGCTCGCTGGTGCAGCAGACAGTGTGGCAAGAGTCATAGGTATTCTGGGCATTCAAGTAGCAGATTATCTTGCCTTAGTTATCTTAGCCAAAAATTTGAAGACTGGGCACTGAAAAATAGATAACTAGATTGAAAGAATTAAGTGCTCTTTGCTTCTGAAACCAGGTTATATGGCAGCTTAAGTAAAGGTTATACTCTCCTTGTCTATGCCACATTTAGAGCTCTCCACCAGGAAGAACCTGTATAAATTGGTTGTGTGAAGATCAGTAATCTTAAGTATGCTACACCCCCTGACAGCAAAGATTAGGCTTCTAATAGGATTGTGATCAAACCTCTTAAGTACATTTTAAAATATCATTGTCCTTGCTTATGTGAGTGCCATGAAGAGTTAAAAAATATAATACATTAGTTAAACTTAACAATGTCTCCCAATGTAGCAGCATTGTGGTTTAAAAGTTTTGGACAGGTTGTGCAGACATATATATGAAAAAGCTTATTAAAATCTTATCAGTGTGGAAATATGCTTAAAACTGACTTCTAAAATCTCTGCTACTTCTGTTTGTTCAATTGTGAGCTTCTTGCAAAACTACTACTAACTCCTGCCAAAATGACAGGCTTCTCTGAAACCAGCAGCTTCTTCATATTCTCTAAGTAATGTAAAAATGCCATCTACAAATGACAGATTTATTCTATCCAGGCAGTCTGCATTTCTACAAAGCACTGGAGTCTTCCAGAGTTTTGCATTAGATCAGAACGTCTTTCTGGCGTTTATGCATCCAAGTTAGAAAAATTTATCTCTGTCTCTAAGGAGGTGAAAGGCCAGGAATCTGCCTTCCTTTGCTGTGTTCAGATGGGGAAAAGGGCATATGAAACGGAGGTATTCGTTTGCCTTCCAGAAACTTGTACTAATGATTTAAGAGCATCTGACCAGATGTCTAACTCTCGGTGAACTCCTCACAAAGTTCAACATGAAAGCTTCTGATTTTTTTAATATGACATGGTGAAATTTGCCTATTTGCCTTTTTTTGAAGCAGGGAGGTGACTTGAGGATTGTTTACAAAACAGTTTTTTGAAGAGATTCCAGGAAGTCAAAATATCTTTTGTTGTAAGCCTCTCTTCAAGATAAATGTGGTTTAGAAAATACCACTTGTGCAATTCCTTACCTTCTGTGGAAGAGGAGAAGAATCAAATACCCCTTCAGAGTGCAGCATTTCTCTTTGCAGGGTAGTCCATTGCAAAACATCTCTTGTGTTACTTTGGGGCTGGTCACCCACTTGTTGCAGTTGCCCAAATGAGTCAGCTGTTTGACAGCTACCTTTTTTTTTACCAAGCTGATTTATTCCCCCCTACCCCAGCTTTTCACTTAGACATTTTAGCTCATTATTATTGTACAGCTCATGGGGCTGCAAATGCAACCCCACTTTGAAAACAATGGATGAATAGCATATTGCAAAAGAGGAAAGTAAACAGCCGGCAGTCTGGCCTTCAAAACAGGTAGTGCTTATCAGAATGAAATAAATCTCTCTCCCACTTCCCGGCCATCACAGTGGCTGTTCTTAGAGGAAGTAGCTCAGGTCAAAGCCAGGTAGTTGTATTTTCTAGACCAGAGGCTCCCAAACCTTGTGATAACAGCTGCCAGAGAAGTTAAAAAGTCATCTTTGTTTCTGACCTCAAAACAAACCGGGTTAGTACAGATCATATCTGGAATTAAACCTCTGCGAAGCTTGTTATCTGCATTGAGATAGCAATAAAAAAAATACTGATTGTTACATACGTCAGGTATAATCCTGCCCCCTTTTCCCTAGCTTTATTGTCTGTGTGAGACTTTGAAAGGAATGAGAGCATGCTTTGGTACCAAGAAACCTTTAAAGAAAAGACAGTGAGGATTATGGCTCTTAGAAATAAGATGCGGTTTTAATTAATGGTAGAATCTTCTTTAGGACCTGTATGTTAAAGTGCTAGCTTTATGCTACAAGGACTTGTATCAAATAATGTTATCAACGGCTTGAAATGCTGGCAGATTATTTTCAGGTAATGATTTCCACTCAGATCTTTCTTTGAATTGCAAACTAAAATCATCTCCAAAAAGAGGGGGGAAAAACCTTCATTCCAGAGAAGTTACGCTGAAGTAGTAGCAGGGTCACCATGGTAACCCTTTGATAGCCTGATTTGCGTAATTTGGTTATAATGTGGTCGGCATTTCATTCCCACGTAGATCCTTCAGTCTTTATAGTTTTAAGAAGCTTTACTTTTGAAATGGCAGCATCTCAGCTTGAGGTGTGCTTTTGTATCACACTTACTTGCTGAGCTGTAATGGAGACAGAAGTAATTGGATCCCATTTCAAGTACTTTCTTGTTCTCTTTTCATAGAAGGAGACGGTGGAGCTGGATCCTGGAGGGCTTGGATGTTTGGCTTTTCATTGTTCCCCTCCCCACAAGTCAACTCTCTTTTACATGTTAAGCAATAAGATGTATTTTGTTTCAGTCTGATTACTCAGAGTATAAACACAGAAGTAGACTGCATGCTTTTGCTCCGGTATCACGAAAGGAAGGAAGGAAGATTTATTTGTATGAAGCTTCCTTTGATTCTACATTGAGTTTTTTATATTTACACTATTTTTATGTTTGTGACTTTTTTAAGGTGCTGGGAACCCAAATTGCAAAGTTGCACTTGTCTTGGGCAAAACCAAAAACTCCTCAGCACCCAGGTAAGGATTCCTAGGAGATTCAAAGGGTTACCTAAAACTTGTTTCTTGGAGGAGTCACTGCTCGCAAAAAATTTCTTGAGTGAAATACCCTTAGTTGCCTCGACCAGTTGGATGTGCTTGTGAATTACGGGGCAGTTTTAAACCTGTGCATGTGTCTGTTCAGAGAAAACTGTTGCTGACCAAGCTCCTGTTTTGCTGTCAGCTGCTGGTGACTGACGCCTCCCAGCCTTTTCAGTGTCACCAGCTTGCACCCGCGTGCTTCCCCCCTCCACTGCACTAGCTCGAGTGTCCGTGCAGCTGTGTGATGAATCGGATCAGGAAATTTTGGGGGGTTCACTAACTTCATCTTGGTCACATTAGCGAACTGTCTGTGTCAGTTGTTCAGCCAACAACTATCTCTGGCTTACAATTTATTTCATAAGTATAGTATATAAAACAATTAACAAGAGTAAGAATTGCTTGTTTAAATGATAATAAACCCAAAACTTTTGAGAGCTTCCCTGAACAGAATGAGTACAAGTGGCACATCAGAGACCTGAAGCTACTACTCAGTTTTTCACAAAGTTATCTATGTAGAAAGTTAAGTTTGAAACATAGGATGTTTGTTATGTCAAGTTGCGTGAGCAGAGAGCATTTCACATCTTTAATCAGGCCTGCTCTTTCCATTCCTATATGTGTAAATAGAATACTTCCCTCTTCTTCTTTGAAATAAATATGCTCAACTCTTAACAACCAAACTAAAATTGGCTTTTACAAAAACTTAGGCAAGTGATAAATAAAATGCTTCATGACTGATTCCATTGAAGTCACACAGCTTGTAGTACAAAAGAATAGGAACATTTTTATGTGTAAGTTGGATTTTAGCCCAAATTCCACTGATTGGCTTAAGTTTTTAGATTTGTCTAGGTTCCATTGAGAAGTAAACAGTAACTGGCTCACAGCACACGGGAGGTTTGTCCAACAGCTGAACAGACAGTGGCATCTGTTGAGCTCTTCGAAGCTGAACAGAAGTTCATGGAGGGGACTATGTGATGCTGCACTTGCCTGAACAGGAGACTGAATTCAGGGACCTGGGATGTCACCTCCAGTTCTGTGTGACTGCTAACTGACCTTAAATATTCGGAAGGAATTTAAACATGGGGATTCTCTTCCTAAACTATAGGCAAGCCAAGATGATGATGATAAACATGTTTCAAGAACAAAAAAGAAATGCGGAGCGGGGAGGAAATGGATGGGGTGATACAGAAGTACTTGCACAGAAGTGACAGTAGTAGCTTTTTGGTTGGGGTGCGTTAGATGCCAGCACATTTGTACTTGTTGACTGGTGATTCAAGGAGTGTTGAAGCGTGCATGCCGCACTGTGTGCAGGCGGGAGGGCTCTCAACGTTGGCTTTATGCAAGTACTAAACAGAGGATAGAACATGTAAAAAGTGGAGGGAGGGGACAGAGGGGAGGCCGAAAGTGAATTGTAACTCGCGAGTTTTTGTCTTGATCAGGTACGAGCAGCACAGTATGATCATTGTTCCCATGGCCACGCCAGGGCTGAAGCTGATAAGACCCCTCTCAGTGTTTGGCTATCTGGGTAGGTGGAAATATTTATCAGCTATATGTGTATTAATTTGTTAATAATACTAATAAATATTGTATATGAAATAAATCAGTAAAATGCATATATAGAAAAAGGGTTAGGAATGGAAGGCCTGTATTTTTATCTCCATTTGTTTTATCCTGCTGTTGTGTTTCCTCTGTGCCTGTAGATGAGATCCATGGAGGGCATTTTGAGATACACTTTAATGATGTGCGAGTACCTGTCTCCAATATAATACTGGGTGAGTTTCAGTATTAATCCTTTTTTATACATACAGCAACAAACCAAGTTTTATGAAATGGTGGTTTATTTTATGAATCACCATAAGTTATTGTAAACAGCTACGGTCAGTTGAGCCAGGGTCTCAAACACGTGTAAGAGGGAGCCCACTCTTCCTTTAGCAGTCTACCTGCTGCTTGAACGTAACTTGTCTAGAGCAGAAAGGTGATGGAAGGAAGCAGGGCAGCTGTAGCTGTCGTGCGGAAATCACTTCTCTGAAGTAGAGCAAAGCAGACGCTGTCAGTCAGTGGCGCTCTTTCCCCAAAACCAGTTCTAATAGACTTTGCAGATTTTTTAAAAAGAGCATCCCGTTGTAGTCCGTGGCCGTCCAAGCCTGGGTGCCTGCAGACTTAGCAGAAATGAACAAAACAAAATAAAAAAAAAATAATGAATGAGCAGGCCAGCACCGTGACCTTCTGCGGGGAGACCTTTGCTCTACTTCTCTCACTTTTAGAAGAAATCAGGATTTACAGTGTTTCTTCTTTCCTATTTTTATTTCCCTGAAAGAGCTTTCTCTTTTGAGTAGCCCTAGGACCTGGAAACCTCAGTCTTCCCCCAGATTCTCATACCAAATCTCATAGATGTGTTTTTCGATGTAAGATTAATAACATTTAAATGAAATCAGGTAAATCAAACCCTCTCGGAAACCATCTTAGAGCATACTTTGTGCTGTAAATATTATTAACAGCATGTCCATATAGATCTAGTTGGAGTAAACAAGCACAACTGTTCTGCAAAATAAACTTTTAAGAATATAAAAAACTTTTAAGAATATAAAAAACTTTTAAGAATATAAAAAACTTTTAAGAATATAAAAAACTTTTTAGAATATAAAAAACTTTAAACTTTTAAGACTATAAAATGCAAAATAAACTTTTAAGAAGCTTGCTTCTAGTTCTGGTGCCACGAGGCCACTTCTGCTCAGAGCCATGGATTTCAAGTGGGAATCAAGGAGTCTGTCTGTGCCTGTTTTTCCTTCCAACCAGGTGAGGGCAGGGGGTTTGAGATAGCTCAAGGTCGGCTTGGGCCAGGCCGTATTCATCACTGCATGAGGTCCCTTGGTGCGGCTGAAACTGCTTTACAGATAATGTGCCAGCGTGCAGCGCAGAGAGAGACTTTTGGGAAGAAACTGTATCACCACGTAAGCACGTTAGGGCCCTGTTTGTCCCAGCTCACATGCTCCAGACACTACCCTTTGTTTTCCCCACACAGAATTTGCCATTTTTGCGTATCAAATTTGTCACCGAGACTTCCCCTGTTCCTGATTACTGGAGACACTCAAGGGTCTACAAATTTTACTTCTCTGATCAATTATTTATACTTAGGAGACTGCAGTCCACACCAAAGCTGTAGTGGGATTTTTGGTCTTATGTTGTTCTGGAATTGAAACACAACAATTGTGAGAGAGAGCTTGCTGGAACAATAAGAAGAGGACAGTCTGCTTTTTATAGGAACCATCAGCACTAGTAGTTGGCTTGTCACTTCAAGTGTTCCTCAGTCTTATCCAACAGACAGGATGACTTTATTGGTATAAACAAGTAAAGGCAACGGAAAGAGGGAATGGAATTAGTGTCTGGCACACGTTATAGAAAATTGTCTGTACAGATCCAGAGGGAATAATCTTACATATCTATTTTCCAGTTGTGTCATTGCCAGACTTCCATTCATGACCATAACCTAGAATTCATAAGGGTTGGAGGAGGTGCACGCTATTTCTCAGAAGCTCGTTAAAGTAAAGCCAATGTTTGATGCAATCAGAGGCCAGACCTGAAGGCCAGCTGCGTAGCCAGCTTAGGTCCTGCGTAGCTCTGGGCTAGCGAAGGAAGAGGTGGGGCTGTTGGTGGCCTTGGGTAACCGGCTGACTCACGCCTGTCCCCATGGCAGTTAGTTCCGGCCCTGGGAGCTGTCAGCAGAAGCTCGAGTCTGAACACCTCCACCTTTGCTAAGCCCCCAGCCTTTGCACTGAAGTGAGTGCTGCGCATTTGCTCACGCCTCCTGCAGCTGCCACGGCTACAAGGTCCATGCTGCAGGCAGGAGCACGTGCCTGAGGCTGGCTCAGGCTCCAAACAGCATCGCATCGACATTTTTTTCCTACTGTGGTATGCTGGCTGCAGCAGGGAATAAGCCAAGAGTAGGGAAGGGCTGCCAAGACAGTAACTTTGTTTGGATGGAGGGAACTACTAATTTGTCATCAATGTGGACAGATGCAGCAGGCACCACCCTGCAGCTGTTTGTCTGGGCGTGTAATATATCACTACCAGTAGTTTAAGCAAAACAACTCATTCCTCTCTTCTTTTACCCCCTGGTTTTTGTAATCTAGGGCATGTTACTCAGGGAGATGGTTTTGAGTCCTGGCAGTCGGTAAAGGAAAGTAGGGAGTGAAAAGGAGGCTTTGAAGGGCTTCAGGAAAACCGCTAGCAGGCAGCGGGTCTGACCAGGAAATGAGAGTGTGCCAGAATCAGGAGTTTTCTCCCCTTAACCTCTTTCCTGGCAGGAAAAGAACCCCTCTATCATCAGCATTTCTGTCAGCTAAGTGTTGTCTTTCTTTTTTTCCTCCTATTAGATTACATGCATCAAACTAGCTTTAATTTGCCCAAGGGTGTCACTAAATGACTAGACATGCACATGCTGAGATACAGGGGCTCTTCCTTGGGGCAGGTTTACCTGGACACACTAGGGAGCATTAACGGACTTTCTGCTGGTTGGTTTTGGTTTCTGCAGGAAGTCATTGCCCACTGGATCGCTGAATGCCGCCTCAGCATAGAACAGGCTCGACTGCTTACGCTAAAAACAGCCAGCAAGATTGACACGTTAGGCAACAGAAAAGCAAGAAAAGAGGTAAATTTTTCTTTGCCAGCCTGTGGCTGGGACTTGGGGATGCAATACTCCTGCATGCAACTGGTTGAAATACAAGCTAAAACACGTTGCTGCATGTTACCCTTCTTATCATAGAGCATAACTTCATGTTGAAAATAGATTGCCTTAAAAGGGCATTATCACGAGACTGGAAAGCATTCTCAGTTAAAAACTTCAGTGGTTTGATTTCAAAGTATTTAAAATTTAAAGAAGTTCATGTATTGCTCATTTGTCTCAAGACAAGGAGAGTTTTGGGTGACTGTCTCTCCTGGAAACAGTTTTACTTACCCAGGGAACAGGAACAGCAGCGCTCTCATCCCATGCAAAGAGGAAGGAATGTAGCACGAGATACAAGTCTTTACCAGAAGCATTAAATAAACATTTTCAGTTGCTTAGGAAACGATTGTGGATAACGTGAGTTCTCTTCTAACTACAGGTAGCCATGACCAAAGTGGTTGTCCCTCGAGCTGTGCTTAAAGTGATTGACTGTGCAATCCAAGTGTGTGGTGGAGCTGGAGTTTCCCAGGATTTTCCTTTGGCTTCTATGTGAGTGAGGGACATTTAGCTGTGGATTCTAAGCATTCCTTTTAAGATAATTTTATAACACCCAGTACGTGCTGTTTCACCTCAGGTAGCCTGAAATAATGGTCCATATGCCTTTAAGCTATAAAACTTATAAAAGCACTTGGTTTAATTCAATTCCAATGCAATTGCATTGCTTTACCCTTGAAAAAAAAAGCTGGCATTGGACCTAAAATAGTTCTTATCAGCAGCATAGAAGATCTGTTTCTCAAGCTCCATCTTATCCCTTACGGCCTTGGGGAGTAGCAAGCCTTCGCGATTTCCAGCCCACACATCTCAGTCCTGCCAGGAAGATTTTGCTGCAGTAGCTCTTTTCAAAGAGACTATTGTTAGAAGGACAGCTGTAGCAAAACTAGTGCGGAGAACTCCTCCTGTCGGACTGGCTTGCTGCTGCGGCAGGATGAGCAATCTCCCCCTAACTCGGCTCTTCCGACACAGGTTTGCTTATATACGGACCCTGCGCCTGGCAGACGGGCCCGACGAAGTTCATCTCTCGACAATTGCAAGGTGGGAACTGCTTGATCAGTCAAAGCGGCTAACTGCAAAAATCTGAGGTCAGCGTAAAGCCATCTCACGCGGAGGGAGGATTTGGGAAAGCTTTTGTTCTGTGCAATAGTGTTTAAGGTAAAACTGGATGAATACAAAAACTTGATTCTCACTTGAAGCAATAATTACAAGTAAAGAGCAAAAGAGTATCTATTACATCTAATACGCAGAGGCTTGCTTTTAAACATTTGCAGAATGCCATGTAAATACCAGAATTTGTCTGGGTTCTTTATAACACTAAATAAAATCTATTTTCTAACAGGCCTAAAGTGCTGTATTTCCTGAGCCAAAGCCCTCTTTATCCTTGTTTTCCCTCTTTATCCTTGTTTTATAGGCAAAGCACTTTGGACTCAGCAGTTTTACCCAATCTAATTTATTGCAAGCCAGGATAAACTTTTAATTATTGATTAAATGACAATTAAACCCTTAGGTTAATGCTTTTCTTTTCCCTTTCCAAAGCTCAGCCTCAGTCTCACCCATCTCCTCCCCAGCTCCTGCTCTCAGCTGCCCTTTTCACTAAGGCTCCACTCTGTCCTCCCTGCCTCCCCTCAGGCAAGGCTAGGGGCAGCCTGGGGCCAGCCCTTTGTCTGCTACTCCTTGCTTCTTACACCTCTGCTTTCCTTCTCCAAACACATCTCTGCGCATTGTTCCTTATAGGTGCTCCTTCTGTCTTTCCTCCCATCTCTCTCCTTTTGTGCATCCTCACGAGCCTCCCCCAGCTCCCGGCCCCAGCTGCTCCCACCTTTCTTAAATATGTCTAAGCATAGGTGGCACCTTCCCCTCTGAGGAGCTGCAGTTTTGGCTGGAACCAGCAGTGACTGGCCCAGGGAAGTTCATGGCCACCTCTGCTGCCAAAACAGGCTCTGCCATTTAGGCCCAATACACCTTTGTGAAGCTCTCAAAGGCCAGAGTTCCTCAGCTCTGCCTCTAACAATCCTCTCAGCATGAGTTACTTACAAGAGAACTTGTTCATACAGTACACCAGAACTGTGCCATCTGTAGCTCTACTTCCCACAGAGGCAGGACAGTCACTTTTCAGCTTACACAGGGTGGATTGACGCTTAACGTAAGGACACGAGTGCTGACTTTTTGCCTGACCAGCCAAGCACCCCAGCACAGCATCTGAGCTCAGAGAGGAGACGCCCTCTTTGGCTCAGGCAGCAGGCTGAGCCTGTGGCCGAGTGCTGGCCCCAAGGGTGTTCTGGCAAAGGCTGCTGAAGTCAGTCGGGCAGTAGTTTCCGAGTACCCAGAAGTAGAAGTGTCCTGCAAATAAGTTCCTTACCTCATATCAATTCATTATACCTAAACCCAAGACTCTAATCTCTTTTGAGAAAGCAATAATTATTGTTTATATTGCCATCCATCTCAGTTTCCTCTTGCTTCCTGCCAGGAATGTTTCCTAGGAAGGTGAGCATGTCAGCGGCTGCATTTCAGCTCTGGAACAGCCCGCACTGTAGCGCTGCCTGGGCTTCAGGAGCACCGCTCCAGGCTGTCAAGACCCTCACAAACATGTTTTTCCAAGCAAGGCTGCCCAGGAACCCTATTTAGCCACACTCCCCTTAGGGTGTCCGACCACCCTCGTTTCCCACACCTTCAAAGAACAGCTACATAAGAACACCACCTTTATCTCATTAACAAGGCTCTTAATTCCCTTTATTTTAAAATTTTATGTACATATGAATGATCTGTATAATGTACACTCAATATAGAAAGTTTTTATATACTGGATAAGGTATAGAACATTTCACAATTACACTAATTTCTTACATAACATGTCAACTTTAAGGGTTTTTTTTGCTGAAGCTTTGTCAATTTGGTCAAGCCAGTTATACATACGAATGTCTAATGCTGTCTGATCTCGGGAAGAGGATAATGTTAATGATTAAGGTCATCAGTGAACTGGTGCAGGGACAAACCCTTTGCAAGTCATGTTCGATGGGAGTGATGGCATCAGACTGGGACACGGAGGGCCGCCCTTTGGGGGTGGGGGGTCAGTGAGGTCAAAATGATTTTAGCCCAATTCCTCTAGACTGTAGCTCAACTCCAGTCATGCTAATTCAGAAAATATAAAAACTAGGAAAGTTTGATTCACAGTCTTGTAAACAAATAGAAAGGAACAAAATGTGCTTATGTACAACAAGAAAAAAATTCTTGTGTACCCATTTCAGCTGATCCACAGAGTGCTTTCTTGTGTTACAGTGTGATAGTTAGAAGAATCACTGACTTTTTCCTAAGAAAAAAAAAAAGAAAACACCAAACCCAACAGTCATAGAAAAAGGAATAACACTGTCATTAAACGCTTGGAAAGGCAGTAAGTTCACTTCAATGCGTTGGAGGAAAGCGCTGTTCCTCGTCACTGGCCAGGTCTGCCTTTCTGTCTCTCGCACGCGAGTTTCCAGTCCTTAGCTGACATCTCCCACTTCGCTGTCTACCGGGGGTGGTACATTGGGCATCACGGATGATGTCGTCCCTGCAGTGAGGTAACCAGCAACTCCAGGGCCTTTCGGGAAGAAAACAGAATATCGGCGATTAGTTTCGAGTCAAAAGAACAACCGAACAGCTTTATTTCCTCTGGTAACACTAAAATGCATCATCATCCAAGTCAACCAGACACCTTAAACAAGAACATTTAAGAGTTTCTGTTTAGATTCTTTGCGATCTAGGAACACTAGGAATTAAGGCACCCTAGTCCACTAAGCGGAATTGCTTGTGGAGACCGTTCCCAGATTTGCGCAGCGTTTTTTGTTCTGATGTGCCAAATAAGTTACAAAAGAACCCCANTAAAGTTACATACACAGAGACATTCAAACGCATGCAACAAAACCCTCATGTTGCAGCATGAGGCATTTCAACAGCAACTCTTGGCAGCTTTCTGCAGTCGTTAATCTGATAACCCGCAACATGTTCCTGCGTCAGTGCGGCGATCAACCTGGCACGAGACCTTCGGCCTACGCTGCCAGCCTTCAACATGGTAAGTTCTGCCGGGTCCTTTACCCTCCTCCCCGTAAGTCACCCTCACTAAGTTCTCCTAAATTTACTCTCCCTTCCTTCCCCACCCTCCCTCCTCACACTACAGCCCAGAGCCAGAACACCAGAGCATGGTTTGTCTCCTTGCAAACAGTCCTACTGCGAGCAAGGGAGCAAAGCAAGCAGTGCCTTCGGTGAAGAAAGCTGCCCGGCTTCAGAAGGGGCCTTCTCTTTGCCAGCCCGTCAGGGGCATCTGCCACGACCCAGACCCACTTCTACCTGTCCTCGTGCAAAAATCCCCCTAGTTCTCTTGTCCTTAAAACTCTTCCATTATGGAGGATTCGTAACATACTTCAGAGGTTTAGTTCATCTGTAGTACCAGCAAGTATCAGCCACTGCAGTTGTTAGTTTCTGCTGCTGTGTGCTTGAAGACGACAAGTTTATCGGTGCTTTGCGGTTTGGGACCAGGCATTTGTTACAGGTCTATGACATGCATCTATTACTTGGAACGCAGCAAGTGCGGCGTGCATTTTGCGAGGTGGTATCTACCTGCTTTAGAGAGCTACACAGAAGTTAGCAAGCTGCCTGGCAGAGCAGATCTAAAGCCCACTTCTCAGGTGAAGGGGACTGCTGCCAGTTAGAAGGGAAGGAGAAGAGACACCTGGGGGAAGAGAAATAAGCAAGGGAAGTTTCAAGGGAAGAGCAAACAGCAAAGCAATTTGAAGCAAGACATAAGGCAGAATACAAGATAAGGCAGGTTAAAAATAAAGCTTGTAGTTTGGTTTCCATCTATACTTTGCATTTGTACTGCATCTTCATTCTACATTTGCAAGCACTTAAACGTGAGGCACCGGCCTTAAGGCAATTGGCTAGCTGTATTGCCCCCAGTCTCGAGCCTCACCATGCCTGGTACGGCTTCAGTTCTTAGCAGCATTCACTTCATATTTCTAATTTATAGTATTTATGAAATGCCAAGGTAATTCAGTACCAACTGAATCAAATGCTCAAGTGTTCTTTGTCAAAGCAGCATTAAATGGTGCAATAAACAGAACTCCTGTCCAGAGTTAAAGCACCGAGTCTTTCCTGTGTGGAAAAGCACATCAAGTGTTGCGATATACCTGCTCTCACAATATTAAGCAGCTGCTTCTAGGATGTCAAACTCCTGACCTGAATGGCTCTTGCTTCATTTTCTCAAAATACACGCTAGCATCTTGTAAGAAACTTTCCTGTCTATATGGCCAGCTGATTTATAGCTCATTAATTCAGCTGCACTCAAAAGCTCGACCAAGATTTCTGTATTGGGTTAGATGAGAAAGTTCCATGCGGCACATGGAAGTGTTCGTATTGACCTGTCACAGAGGGCTTTAAAACCTTACCTGGGAGGCGAAACTTTTAAGACCAAATGATTGTTCAGCTGACAGCTGTTGAGGACTCGGAGCTTTGCATCACATGTTGCTTTACACAAAGTTTGCTACAATGTCATTACATAAAATATTTTCAGCTGTAGCAAGTGATCTGTGATAGCCAAGTTTTGGCATGTGATACAGCAGAAGGTAGTCATTAGAGATGTGTCTATCAAGCGCTGCACACGAGTGAAGGAGGAGCCAGAATTTAATTTGCTGTGATGTAACTGTTGTAGGATTACAGCCACACCCTGCCATTACCAGCAAGGAAGCTCACGTGGGTTGCCACCCTTTGTGTGCACATGGCACGCAGCACCCACGGCTAGAATGCTCTTCTACGCTGGCTAGCGGGCCTGAGGTGGCACCCCTGGGGTGCCATTTTAGTCTCGGTGGCACCGGCCAGGACTCGCCCAGGGCGCACCGCAGGAGCGGACAAGTATACGCCGCACGGTCCGAGTAGAGGCACGAGGCTCTTCCCACCAGAGAAGGGCCCAGCCAGCGCACTGAGCCTGGCTGGAACACGGACCCACGCTCCGAGCTGTTAACATTCAAGCTGTTCCAATGCTACGACTACGTGCCTAATGCTACATAAGCGTAATTCACATGACAATTACTACAAACAAAGTCTAAGTGATTTTGAAGAAAGTTTACTCCTCCTCCCACAACCTTGGAAAACAATTTTTTCTAGAACTAAACTAGACTGATCCTGAGAAAGCACGGAAAGTTACTGTCATCCATTAGTCCTGATTACATCTCTGCTTTATCACTACAGGGTTCTTGCAAGAATTGCCAGTGTCCAGCATCTGTTGCTCTGGTATTTTAGCAATAGGTACAGTAGAGACTATCCAAAAATACACATTCTCTACCACCAAAAAAAAGTTTGGCTTTTGATGAGTGTTTTTATAACTTACTGTATTTTTGCAGTATTGAATGTTCAGGCCACATGATGGCACTAGATCCTGAGGATAAAAACTCTCTCCAGAGTCAAGTCTGACAATTAAGTAACAGTTCAGTATGATTCAGAGCTAGGGAAGGGTTGCCAACCTGTGAGGTATCCTGCTGTTTGCGTCTCAGAAATGAACAAGTCATGTTTCTGATCCTTGAAGGCACTCCACACAGAGGAACGAGACAGAATTTCATTTACCTACAGCATTTGAAGAGATGAACACAGTGAGCAAGTGACATTTGTAACGTTCTAGGGGAACAAACTCATTCTCCAGAACCAAACCATTCTGAAGGGATTACCACGTAGCATGGCAGCAGTTTAGGCTGCGATACAGAATCGTACATTTCCGAGGAGATTGTAGCAACTTGCTTTTCCATTTGAATTGTGCAGCTGAACACACAATGCAGAGGGCTCATAAAGAAGAGTCATTCTGCAGCTTGACTTTCTCCCTCATTCCCCAGTTAGGTACCAAGGAAAAGCAACCCTGCAAGCAGCCACTCGTCACACATCTAGAGCCGAGGTAGAACAGGACGACTCTTGTATTACAGCAAGACAGGGCCAACGTGGAGGAAAGACCTGTCCCCTTTGAGAAAGTTTTCAACACAAGGGTAAAAGAAAAGCACCAAGAACTAGCCCAGTTACTGGGACAAATTTTACCACTTGAATATACATCCCTAACACCCCTACAGTTGTCTGCAACAGTACTTATCCAGGAAACAAAAGACACCATTCACATTTCTAATAGAAGTTCTGAAGAGCTGTCAGTAGAAGCCTACGGGCTTCTAGAACATTCCTGCTCTTGGGATTTGTCTTTTGCATTAGTGCAACTGAACCAATGTCATTGAACCAGTCATTGAACCAATGACTTCTCCACAAGAAAGAGACAGAGATGTTCCAACCCATAACGATTTCAGAGTTATTATGTTAACGTTTTAGGTGGGGCGACGCACGCGACAGCCGTAAGATTAAATAAGGGTTGTTCAGAGTTTGATCTTCCAAGTGTACAAAGCCCAGTTAAGGACTCGTCAGTACATACCTGTTCTCCGTACTGCAGGCTGCGAGACATGGATTTCAGAGTTTTAACGATCTGAGCTTTTGTTGCAGATGGGCTTTCCAGGTTCTCAAGACCAATACCTTCAAGCAGCTTTAGAAGGTAAGGGACCAAATCTGCTTTCAAAGCCTGCAAGCATACCCAAGTGAGATGTCTTAGCATGGACGAGGAAGCACCATACCGATGTTTTACATTACCAGCATTAGCACTGTTTCTGAGTATGTTTAGCTAGTCAGTTTTTCCTGAGCTGTATAAATACATACAAGAGAAAGCAAAGGTCGGCCAGCAGTTCTGCTCTGTCTAGGTGTAAACTCAGTTAAATTAGCTGGCAGTCCTACGTTGTGCTTTCTCAGCTGACACAAGCCAACACTATCCTATGCATTAAGCTTCAATGCTCGGGTAGCCTCCTTCAACAGGCCCGTGTTTTGGATAAAGGACTGACTTCCAACTTCTCCAACAAGAAAAGCACATTAGTTAGCTTCCGGGAAACCTCCTGGCCACTGAATTTGGATGGTACCTGTTATGAACAGATTAGATAGCCAAATATAAAAACATCAAATTTTTACAGACTGAGAATATACTACTTACTTGGGCTACTAAGTCGTTTTGTTCCTTCTGAAACATTCGATTAAGTGCTTCACAGGCTACACCAATTATATCCGATCTCTTTTTCATTCCATTCATGAGAGGGCTAATGGTCTCTAGCAATGCCATTGCTCGAACACAAAGCTACAGAGAGACAGAAACATCCAGAGTACCTTACTTTATGCTAAGCTTGACAGTTATGGCACAGTCAGCCAATACCATCAATTTCTCAGTGTCTTTAGTCTATCAATTCCACATTAATTAGCTGTAAGTCCCTGCTCATCTGGTACACAGTGTTTATAGTCAGAATAATGCCCTTCTAGGAACACTACTAAACAATACAAATAACTCCAGTTATGCTTTTCTCTCCCCTTGAGCACTTAAATGCTTCAGTACCTCATTGTCAGACAATATGTGCACGACCCGAATGGCACTTTTAGGAATGGCATTGTTCTTGTGATTCATAGCTTGGATTATCTTGTGAAGATGACCAAGTGGAGGAACTTGATCAGCTAGCTGAGGCTGGGCACTGAACAGGCACACAGTTGCTGTGGTAATGGTTTCTAAAGTTTCCCCCTGCAGAAAACCAAAAATCAACAAAAAACACAACTCAGCAAAGCCTGATGTATCACCATAATAATATTTCTCACTTGCTCTGTATTAGTGGTTTTTTCCTTAATGCTTTTATCATGTCACTTTGCTTTGAAACTGTTAAAACAAGAAATTTAGAACAACGTGATCAGCTCCAACAGTGGCAGACATCCACTAGGTTCGTGAGCACAGATCACACAGAAGTTTAAGCTCTGTTTCCAGCACCTAGAGAAGCCAGCGTCTGGCTGCAGCCTCTGCGTGTACAGCAGCACACGTGCTGACTTGCTCAGTGGAAGCATGATAGCACGGATGTTTAGGCCGACCACCTGAATGCCTCAGCGGGTTCTGCAGCCTGTGCAGCAGCACTCGCCACACCTGCTGTATTCTCCGTGCCTACACAAACCGCCCTCACATCTTTATTCCAAAAAGATGTCTGTTTTATTCAATATGCAAGTTAGTTGCCTCCCTGCAAGTCTAACCCAGAATCTGTCTGAACACTGTTTAAAATTCAGTTATTGGTAATATCATTAAGTTATGACATGAACATTGTTCTCATTCAAACTGTAACACATTAGTTCTACCACATTACACTAATCGTTAGGTGGCAGCCTTGTACAGGTCACGTAATTTACACAAGAATGGGAAGTTAAGAGTTGGAGAAGTACACCAGAAGTGTCAAGAGCTGAAAATTTTCAGGCAGTGCCGAAAAGCGCCATTTAGTTAGGCTGGTCAGTCATGGAACAATTAAAAGACACTTCATTTGTTAAGCCTCATCTCTACCACGAAATAAGCCTCTACAGACTTACTGAACCTAGTTCTGTGGCTTCGGGGACTTTAAAAGCACTGACTCATGTTCAGAAGTTGCCTAAATGTAGCTACATGCTTTTACAGAGTCAGAAAGCAGACAAAAATATCATTCATATTGGGAAGAAAGTGTGAGAATCTAACTTGATCAGATACTAAAAGACTAGCAGCTTAAGACTGCTAAACAAGTTCAAAGAGCAGAATCAGAAAAATCATCTTACATGGGGGTTATTTTTCTCCAGTAGTTCAGTAAACTTTTCCAACAGTGCAATGAGAAATTCTCTTGGTTTCCGTAAAACCCAGGCCGGCTGGGCAATAAAAATCCTTAGGAAGACTCCCCCCACTGAAAGTTCACCTTCTGCCTCACCATACACCACAGCAAAGTCTTCGGGCAGCTGTTGAATTGTAAAGCAGAAGGAGTTACTGGCGAGGGTATTTGTAAGAGCTGCAATTGTTTCTTTAACATCATGACTCTTAAGTGGCAAGGCCACCAAGCTAACTGTATTCTCCAAAACGGAGCTGTGCCACATCAAACACTTCGTCTTGAAGAAACATGAGGTAAGAAGTGAGAGTACAAAGAACAGTGCAGGCAGAACTACTAGAGTGGACTTCTCTTTCAAAAGTACACAAGCAACGGAGTCTACAACTATGCTAGTGGTAACCACTAGTTCAGGAAAGTGCCAGCAACGAGGCTGATAAAACAGCCCTTTCCTTTCTTCCTTGCCCACTTCAGGGGAAGGTTTCTCACCATTAACCCAGGAAAGTTTCCTGTTTACACCAGCATCAAAACAGCCATCCCACATGTGTTTAGAAGTTGTTTTAATGTCAAACTAGACCACTGTTGGGAGGAAGTCATGCCTGGCCTTTCACAGACATTGGGAAATACTACAGACTGAAACATCTCACCGATTGACCTGATGTGATGGAATGGCTCAGGACAACATGGCTTACTAACGTTCCCGAACGTTTACCAAGAGCATGTTTACGACAGCAATGTAATAAGTGATAGGACTTTTCCCAGCAACTGGTATTCTCCTTTGTTGCTGACTTTTGATAAATTTTAGAATGACCTGAACTATCAGGGAATTCAGAGTATTACTGGCAAAACCACTGTGAATAAAGTGTCTGATTTCAAGGTACAAGTAGTAACAAAAGCCTCAATTCAATAGGAAAATGGTTATGTTAGCACAGCAGTGAGTTCCTGGTGGTACTTTAAGAGGAAAGCCTGTCAGAGAGTTACAGACATTAATATATTATCAGCTGCCTTATAGTCTCCCTGGACACACCCAAAGCAGAAACAGGATACTTTTACCTTCCAGTTAGTGTCAGGGTTGTCCCTCTGAAGTTTAAAGTGCCTTTAAAAAGAAAGTAAGTTTTAACGAGCAGTAAAAGAAGCAGTTGTCTTCCCTACTTGACACCTCAGTCTCCCTCCATTGTTGTGAGGTAGCTTCGGTTTCTAATCCCCATTTTCTCCTCATTGTAACCCCCTCCCAGATCTTCCAGCAGCGAGCAAATACCTGGATTGTGCACAAACCGCACTTGCGTCACTGAGTTACAGGTAAAATATACAAACCGTGAATGAACAAGTTTCTTTTCACTAAAGTCTGGCTTGCTAGGATTCTACTTTTTATGGGCAGAGCCCTGTCCGACACTTCTTCTATAGCAACTCTGGTTTACTGCCACTAAAAGAGTGTCTCAGTTAAGGAAATACTTAGTCAATAGATCTCCACATACTCAAGCATCATTTCTCGAACTGTTGTTGATACTCTCTCCCTGGAGTTGTCATTCCAAATTAACTCAGGATTTTCATGAGTTCCCTCAAAAATATGAACAGCAGCCTCAGGGTTGTCCCTCATGGCATCCATAAATACTCCCGGTAAAAATTTCATTAGTGTAATTCTAACCTAGAAAGGATGAACAGAACTGACATTTAGTATACCATAAGCCAAACTGACAGAAAGACAGAGAACTCCAGGAAGCCCCATTATTTGTAGTGCTGTGACACCAACTGCTAGAACATACCACCACCAAATAAAATAATTCTATCATTTTAAATAGCGATAGCCAATGACAGTTCTGAAATCTAAGTATTTAATGTTAGAGTCACTACAAATGGAAACCAAGCTGCTAATAGTAGTTACAATAAATAACTACTTTTAGAAGTCTGCTCACAGATTAAGAGTTAACCATTTTGAAAAAGCCAGACTGCTCTTCACATGAAGATTTCAGTCACAGAAGGTTTTTTTGTTCCGTTGTTAGAGAGAGGTTGGTAATACCAAGATAAGAGTTCCAACAGGAGCTGTTAAGATTCTTACCTTTGGACCCACCAGCTTATCTGCAGTCATTTTGGCAAAGAGCTCTGCTGTTTGGGCTCGGACCTGTGGATGAGTTGAGTTGCAAAACATATCTAGTAAGTAGATTAAAGCGCCTGTACAGAGAGATAGGAAAACACTCAATTTTTTTTCTGGTCACGAGTAGCATGAATTCACCAATTCCACACTAATTGTTCTAAAGGGAAGAGTAAGATTTCATCACTGTGTTTACTTTAACTCCAGTGTTGCAGAAACATTTGCTTTCAATGCAGTACTGTACCTTTTGCCATGGCCTCTTTAATTATTTTTGTGCTAGATGTCAGAGCATACAAAGTTTCAAGGACGAGTTGCCGACCTGTCAATATAAAAAGCATTAAGAGCTTTGTGCCATATAAACCATAAAATAATCAAAGATGAACAAAACCGATACAATACAGGCTGAGGGAGGAAGGGACTGAGAGCAGCCCTGCGGAGAAGGACTTGGGGGTACTGGTGAGCAAAAAGCTGCACATGAGCCAACAATGCGCGCTTGCAGCCCACAAAGCCAACCGTATCCTGGGCTGCATCAAAAGCAGCGTGGCCAGCAGGGCGAGGGAGGGGATTCTGACCCTCTGCTCGGGTGAGACCCCACCTGCAGCGCTGCGTCCAGCTCTGGAGCCCCCAGCACAGAAAGGACATGGACCTGCTGGAGCGGGTCCAGAGGAGGCCACGAAGATGATCAGGGGGCTGGAGCACCTCTCCTGTGAAGACAGGCTGAGAGAGTTGGGGTTGTTCAGCCGGGAGAAGAGGAGGCTGCGGGGAGACCTTATTGCAGCCTTCCAGGACTTAAAGGGGGACTATAGGTAAGATGGGGACAATCTCTTAGAGCAAGGCCTGTCGTGACAGGACAAGGGGTAATGGTTTTAAACTAAAGGAGGGCAGGTTTAGACTGGATGTAAGGAAGAAATTTTTTACAGTGAGGGTGGTGAGACACTGGCCCAGGTTGCCCAGAGAGGTGGGAGATGCCCCATCCCTAGAACCATTCAAGGTCAGGCTGGACGGGGCTCTGAGCAACCTGGTCTAGTTGAAGCTGTCCCTGCCCACTGCAGGGGGTTGGACTAGATGACCTCTAAAGGTCCCTTCCAACCCAAACCTTTCTACAATTCTATGATCTTAACAGAAAGCTGTATCAAACCTGTGATAAAACTTACGGAAGAGCTAGTTAGAGGTACATATACAATAGCAAGCTTAGGGATTTCTGGCTAAATTTAGTTAACGCATGACAAATCAATCACATGTTCTAGTATGGCATAACTTATTTAATTAGATGTTTACTACCTAAATTCCCTAAAACAATTAGTCAGTGAACTACTACACAATTCAAGTGTTTCAGCTCACACATTTAAGACAATGAACAGGTTACACAGAACATTTTTTTTTAATCATCCCCACTGAAATGCTGTCTTAACCTAAAACTCAGTGGTAAGCTCAGCCAGATGCATTCTAATTAATTTATGAGTTGGAAACCCCCACCTTGCAAGACTAAGAATTATATGGTACATACTTGAAGGTAAGGAATGCAGGAGTGCCAGTAAGTTAGCAAGAACCATTGCCTCAGCAATGTTGTTAACACATTCTTGGTTACTTGTTACTATGTTCACTACCTGTAAAAGATCAGAAACAACACTTGATTATATTCCAGCTGTTAAGACATTGTCCAGAAAATGCAGTGTACGATGAAGTCAGTCACCTCACTGGCCAATATAGCTAATATTTCATTCCTGGTACCAAATTGTCTTGTCACCTCAGGGAAGAAGGCAGCAAAGGCACAGGAAAGAAGCTACTGCTTGTTTCTCCCAGGAGGAACTGTCACCTGGAGCCCCAATCTCGATACTTTTTAGGGGTTATTCTAAAAGTTACATAGTCAGGTTTGTTTATGCTGATTATGTAGAGCATCTAGACAAGACGGTTTGGGGGTCTTTGTTTGTTGGTTCGGGTTTTTTTTTTACCTCCAGAGCCAACTGCTGCACCTGGCCAGCTCCATGAACACGCAGAAGGGAGAATATCAACTTAAAGTGACCTATGCATTCACACTCCGAACCTGCAAGAGACCAAATAAGTTATTCTCTTCATGTTAGCCAAAGCATTCACTGAAGGCTAGCCCAAGCCCCACACTTCACTATACAGATATCTGTTAAAGACTATGTGTCCCTACATAGTGTGCCACAGTAGTTACAAACAGCTCCTACAGGGCAGCACCTCCTACAGAATTAGAAAATAATGAAGTCCTGGCTATTAACCTAGCTTCCACAAAGTCTCAGGTCAACAATATTTCAAAAGGAGAGGATACTTCCTCTAAGGCAAGTAACTGAGCTAGTTCTTGGACTATCTAGTTACTTGCATTCTTACATGACAACTAAGCAAGTTCAGTTATTTTATTTATCATCGGTTATCAGTACTTTTGTCTTCAAATACACTTGCCCTTTCTGATTCTCCCAGCTCAGGGTAGGGTTGCTATCTGCAGCAGTAACAGCCGCCTTCAGGGTTATAATTGCCAAATACAGATAATCCAGCCTGAGAACAACCTAACCACCTATTATTAGAAGCCATGATAGTAACATGAGTTGCTTTTAGAGCCAATATATAATACAGTAGCAAAACGTTCTAATTGTGTCTGACTTTTCCAGTCTGTACATTGATACCGGCTCCTAAGTCTTTGCTGGTATTAGCTACCCACTCTCAAGAGCATCTTCTCCCCCTGCTTTAGTAAGGCCCTGACACATTTTTAGATGTTTACTAGTATGCAGTACTCAGCTCAAGGGGGTTCTTTTTTGCTTGTTTGATGCAAGAAAGTTTAAAAATCAGCTAAAATTCTTTGAACAATTACAGAAAGTTTCATCCAAGAGGTTTAAGTTTTACTGGCAACAGCAGGCTAGAATTAGATTTAAAACCCAATGTTTCAGAGAAGAAATGAGAAAAGGCTTGGATTTCACATGAAACTTTAATACATCTACTGATAATGTTCTCCAAGGGATGGGGGAAGCAAGCCTATATAGCTTATCAACCGTGCTAAAGTCTGTTAGTCAGCAATACAACCTTCCTTCTCATTGGAAGATAAAGACTAAAACAGTCTGCATTTTTTTTAAAGGTTGTCCACAAGGAAGCGTATCAGGGAAGTTCATTTTTAAGCCTACCTGGGTTGTGTTTTATCACGTTTCTCAGAGCCTCCAGGGCCATTTCAACTCTCCGTAACCGATCTCCGTGTTGATTGGACTCTACTTTCCCAGTCTGTGTTATTGCCATTAGCGTATGAAGGTACTGTGCTTGTGAGCCTATGTAATCCAAGAGGCTTGCAGCAAATGCTTTAGGAAGCTTTAAATTAGAGACAAGAGCATTTTCAGCTGTGTGATGCAACAGTATTCACACTAGAAGAAAGGGTATCCAAATAACTTTCCCTACATTTCACATGTCCCTTTCTTCCAGACAGGAAACACTTCTACTCTGATCCCTATACAATCTGAAGCACATTAACCCTATTTATCTCTAAACAAACCCTTAGAAAGCTGCCACTACTTCAACTGCATTCTTAAGATGTATCATTGTCCATACATATAGAGGGACAGCAAAGCCACTAGGCAGGACCACTACCTCCTGGAATTACTGAATAAACCCGAGTGTCTGCAGTGCAAGCTCGCAGAGAAACGGCATTAAGCCATCTGAAGCAGCACATCTTATAACAAACTCGTTCTTTTAAATTTATTCTACTCCAATAAAGATATCGCATACCATGCTGATCACACTGAAGGAAATTTCCATAAGATTTCGTATTTTCTCTGTTCTGTTTGCACTGACAGACAGACAGAGGAAGAAGCAACGTTCCAAATACCAGTTTCAACAGGAAGGTTTTAGCTACATCTCACCTCTAGTTGGAAGGTAGGGACCTCATTGTAGACTCTAACAAAAATCTCTCCCACAATCAGTTCCTTTGCATGGTCACCAAAGACAAAGTCAGATCCATAGCTCTTGTCACAGTCACCCTTTAAGCAAAGATAAGCAGCACAAGCTCAGACAGAAAATAATCTTATAGAAAGTGTAAAGCTATAACCTGATAATGAAATAGACAATACTTGAACAGAAAACTTAAAGCTTTAGCAAAAGTCAGAAGCTCAAGACAGATTGAAACATTACAAGACAAACAAGCAAACTCTTAGGTTTTCTGTTTTCTTTTTAAGACTACTGAATGAAGAAAGGGACTCAGGAGTAGACAATAATGGATACTTGTATTAACTATACCACTATATCACAAGCAGCTGTACCAAAACACAAACTAGTTTAAAAAAATAATAGTGGGATTTCAAGTAAAAAGTATCTTACTCTCTTAATCATGCTTTCTTGTTGAGATTCCAAAAACTCAAGTAATTCAGCTCTTGTCCCATTGTTCCAGATCAAGTAGGGGTTCTCTGTATTACTGTTAAGCATCTTCAGAGTCTAAGAAAGAAGGATTTTTACATGGTGTTAACACATTTACAACTTAGTTCTGAATCACTATGCACAGTAATCTGTGTATTTTATTATATAAATTAATCCAATCTCATTAACAACCAGACCGATTTCATAAGCAGGTTTAAAGTGTCAAGTTTTCGAAATACTGGAAAAACTGTATGTGTAAGTTATTTGGTATAGTACAATCTATATTTTCATTTTTCTTCATCCTGCTTTGAGCCACACTTACTTCAGGTTCTCCAATTTTTTGACAGTGAATAGCCACTATCTGCAGCATTGCTTCACAGATGGCTTCCTTGGCACCATTAAAGAGAGTAGTTTAGCCTTTGCTCTCCATTATCATTATATCCTTAAGCCTTCAACAATTACCTCAACTACTTTGCTCCCATAATTGTTTTGCAAATATTATTCTATAGGGTGCTGTTCTTGTCCATAGTGTTTGAGGCTGAAACAGCTTCTATTCCTTGCAGTTACTCCAACTGCAAAGAAAAAGTTGCACTGCTGTTCTCTGTGTCAGGTTGGTCTAAGAGAGCTCAGTGTTTTAGAAGTGACCAGGTACTCCTTCCATAAATCAGTAGAGAAAGTTTTGGCCAACGGATGCTCACCTCAGTAGGGCTGACCACAGCGAGCTTCCTTGCAATATAGGGTGTCAACATTCCAGCCAAGCTTTTCCTGATCGCTGGGTTTTCAGGTGTAGCTTGCTCTTCAGAGAGATACCCTCCAAGGCGACTCAAGGCCAGGAGACTGAGCTTAGCAAGACTATTTGCTACCTCCTGAAAAATACAGAGAGACAGTTATATAAAAGCTAGAGCTTGCTGAAGAAATATTAGACTAGGTAGAAAGAATTGTCCAACACTTCTGCACTAGAATGAACAGAACTGGTATACCCCATTTATCTGCATCACTATGCACTTATGTCTCATAAAACACTAGGTGCTGCAGAACAGTACAATACAATCACTGTGTTGTGGGCTTAATAAATGCAGTTAGACATAAACACTGATAAGTAGGAAAAACTAGGGCATCAAGATGAGCTGAAAGCTACAAAGCTATTTAGCATAATAGCTTCTGACCAGACAACGGTTCCTGCTAGCCCAGTCACATATCAGCATAATGAGCCTTTTATGACAGTGATACAGGAGTTTATAACTACAATAGACTGTTCAAAGCTCATCTCATCCGGTAGCTGAGGAAGAAATGACATCCTTAGAGGGTCACCATTTAAGGAAATGGAAGTGTAAAGCCACTAACACAGCCATGGGGCAAAGGGACAATATGGTTCTAAAGCAGACATCACAGATAAGTATCACTAGACAACCTCTTCAGCTGAGCCTCAAGAGAAAAGGACTTTCTTTGATAGCACAAATTTACTTTTTTACTGTTCACTGTAGATAAAGATCTCTTGCATCAAGTCTGTTAGAAACTACAGGTTTTGGCAGCTTTAACATTTGAACTCAAAACATGAGCTACGCTTTAAAAAAAAAAACCACAAACATAAACCACAAAACCCAAACAACAGTACTTACACTACTACATAGAAATCCCCTTCCAAAACTGCTCTGTTAACATTACTGTTTATGTAATTCAATGATTCTAACAAGTATTTCAATACACTTATTTTATTAGTAAGAGATGGCAAGCAGCAACCATTGGTGTCTGAAAGCATGCACCTTGTTAACATTACCTGGTGATTCGAATCTTCACTTTTCTGAATACCGCTCTCTTCTAGCGTATAGTCATAGTTGAAGAGGTAACCCAGTAAGTACCAGAGAACTCCAGCTTGGAACAAGTGTGTTTGTAGCCAGTAATCCAAGGCAAAGGAGCTAACACACTCCACTCCCAAAGAAGCTACTCGTGGTATGTTCTGAGGGAAGAAAAAAGTTTGCCTTAGTACTTATGACCAGAGAAAGCCAACTGGCTTCTTTACTAAGCAAAGGCTTAAAGCCAAAACTTGCTAATTCTAGACTACTATCTAAGCAGCACAGAGATGAAAACTGAAGTAGACAGAACAACATCTGCAGCTGAAGTGTCTGTAGCCAAGAAACATGGCTAATTAGTCTGCATCCTTCAAGTTTGAAGAAGAATTTTTGAAGAACAGTTTTTTTGTATGAATAAAACGGAGCATTGATGAATTGGTGGAAAAACAAATTCAAGAAGGTGGCAGAGATTCCCAGGTTAGCTTTTTATGGCAATACATGTGTTTTGCAGAGACTAAAGAACAGACAAGAACCTACAGTCAATTAGTATAGTCTGGTTTTATAGTCTCCTCTTTTCTATAGTCTTTTTCTGTAGTCTTCTGTTTTCACATACCCCATATGAAAAGTTCAAGACAAGCTTTCCTTTCTTAATTCAGACAAAATTCAGCATTTATACAACATGGGTGAAGTTCTAAAGAACTAAAAGGCACCAAAACTTCTTGAATACTGTTCCCAGAGTTTATGCTGATTTAGGAGTCTATCTACTTACATGAGATCTAGCTCAAGTACTTTTATCTGCCAATTCAGTACAGTAAACCAATTGGCTAGACAGAAGTCAGTTAGAAGGCAGAAGTAGCTGAACCTTTATAGTGATTGGATTTTAATTCCACTATATGGATTCAAATACAAACATTGAGAAAGAGTTCTGTATCCCATAATGATTAGCTGCAATCTTAGAGAAGGGTTTGATCAGTCTCTGCAATTGTCCTATCTCCCTTAAAAACCAGGACGTTCGCCTAAACATTTAACAGTTAAATATCCATGTAGGCAAAGGAAGGGAGC
>VZTV01074886.1:0-17965 GCA_013400875.1 Anhinga rufa | reverse complement strand
TCAGCTGGATCAGTTCCCTGATCCGGCTCCCTGCAGAACCAAACAAATTACACACAGCCACAACAGCACAAGTAGCTTTGGGTAGACAAAGAAGGGGGAAGGGACCACCCCACCCACCCCCTTTCAACACAGCTCAGACTTCTGGAACAAAATAATCATGGAACTTCAGCTGCAGTCAAGCAAGCAGAATTACCTGCTGAGGCTTGGTTTGTGGGGGAACAGAAACAATAAAAGTTGAAAGGAAGCTATAGGTTTGATGAGGTTTGTCTATGTTTGGCAAAGACTTTTTCCTTTCTTAGAGTTTCTTGGAAATGTCTCCAAAACATTCCAGGTTTGGTTTTGCTCCTTAAATACTCTACAGCGTTTTATTTAAACAGTGAAGAGCCAAATTCTTCCCTCAGATATGCATGCAAAAACTCCCACATTAATCAGAAGAATTGTCTGCACATATCCTAAGTGCAGGAGGTTTCCTTTTTGGTATGTGCTTTGTTTCCTAAGGAGAAGTAAATTCTGAGCACAAGCTTCCTCCTGTTCACACAGAGGAGAACAAAATTTTATGTGCTTCCAACATGCACTGGGGATGAGTTGCTCTCACCCTACAGGGAGCACTAGCACATTTCATAAGAAGCCCCAGTGGCTACATAAAGACTGCCCACAGGGCGCAGGGTGTATCAGGACACTTAAAATAGCAAGTTCTACCCTCTGACTTATGAGACATGATGAAGAGATAGGAAGAGCTGCATGTAAGAATGGGATAAGACATCAATTCACCGAAGAGAAATTGGTACATCATATTTGATTTAAAATGTAGGGACTGAAACACTAATGTAGGTCTTTAACCTCCTTGATAAAACACTACTGGACTTAAAAATAGGTTTTAAAAACTGAGCTGCTGTTTTGATTTGTAAAACAAGTTAAACCAAACTTGACAATAAGGCATGTGCTTTAGATTTCCCTGGTTTGAGGCACTGTTTACTCTGGCAGATATATCCTTAAGTGAAGCTTTTTTTCCCCCCTCAAAGCTGTTACATGGTAGACTGATGTTGGCTGACCCTGAAGCAAAAATTTGAAAACAGCACATTTATTTTCCTCCTAATGCTAAACACACATGCCATGCAGCATTTTCTGGTCTAGCTGGAAAATCTTCAAATCTGGACTATTTGTCCCTTTTACCCTGACTTTAATGTTTTCATGAATATAAAAATAGCATAGCAAACTTGGGGGACAGGAGCGTGTGTGTTTTACAGCAGGAGCGCAGCCTGTAATTTGCAGGCTGCAGACTGGAACGGGCAGACAGGAAGAGCGGATGGGTCAGCCTGGTCCTGTGCTGTGCTGGTGACAATGGGCTTTCCCACATGCCTCAGCACCCAGCAAAGATCCCAGAGTGCTGCCCGCCAACTGGACAACATGTTAGCAGAACTCTAAAATCACTTCTCGGTTGTTAGCTTGCTTATAACACAGATATACAAAAACCATTAACCCTTCCAGCACTTAAGCGTGTGATGTGGCAGGAGGGGCCAGATGACTTGCCATCCTTTACTTCAGTTAGGAGCAAATGTTTGGCCTGTGTCAAAACTCCTGTGGCTGACGCTCATCTTTGTTGCTACTTGAGAAATCCCTTGGGGAAAAACAAACAACTAGCAGATCACTGCCTGCAATATTGATGATATTTAAGGAAAGCTCTGAAGGAGGATTACTTTTTGGGATGTAGGTATGGCCATGCTAGTTTAGAACTTAAGCTACAGAGATTTTGTAGAGGCCATATGCGATTGCCTCTTTTTTTATCAGCTTTCATGTAGGTATAAATCGAGCTGGCATACCAGTAGAGCCACAGTCAACCTCAGAGACACTGATTTCTCTCTCACTGGAAGCCTATTTACAAGGCCCCCTAAGTCTTTCAGGAGTCAGCCAAGGGTGTCAGCATGGGTTACCAGAAGAAGGAGCAATGTGAG
The DNA here is from genome assembly GCA_013400875.1 of Anhinga rufa. Classification (NCBI taxonomy): domain Eukaryota; kingdom Metazoa; phylum Chordata; class Aves; order Suliformes; family Anhingidae; genus Anhinga; species Anhinga rufa. The sequence goes on along the minus strand of VZTV01074886.1, from coordinate 16,013 downwards.
CTCGTTGACTGAAGTTGTCGTTCTTTTCTTGCTAAAGGAGCAGTGGTTTGGGTAAAACACTGAGGGTCTGTTCCATGCAATTCTTGAATGGATTTGACTGGATTGGACTTCAGCTAAATGGATTAAATTGTTAAACCAATTTAAGAATGTCCATGTTCAGAGATGAAAGAAGTTGCTTAAATTGGTGCCAATCCTCACATCAGTAAAGAGGGAAAAAAGATTTAAGAAAGAACGACTTATAAGAGATCATTCCTCTTGAAATTTCTAACTCTTTGCCAATGATAACTGAAAGGAAAGAAAAAAAAAATCCTCTGGAGAGCTTTTAGCAATTAGTTCCTGTTTGCAAAGAATCTGGGCCTGTGCTGTACTAGGGCGCTCAGCCCAACCATTTTTTTTTTTCATAAACTGCACTGCATCTCGTTAGAGATGCCCAGCTGTATTTTTCTCTCTCTTTCACAGCCATACACATCACTTTTCATCCTGTCCTTTTCATCACCTACTGCTTCTATAGCAAGTAAAGCAAGTGAAAATGTAGCACAAAGAAACCTCTTATGTATTTAGCAGATTTCTCCTGCTGTTTAGCGGCTGGAAACACAGAGGTTAATGCAGCAGAGACAATGCTGTGACCATCACCCTTGCTGATATTCTGCAGCCATCCATGGTGCATGGACCACAGTTCAAGCAGCTCTGTTACATGGTATCCAGGGACCGTGGATCTGGTACACACAACCTACTATTGTAGGGGGCCAAGATGACTTTGCCTCCCTCCAAGCTGGCGTATAAGCTAGCTCTAGCCTAGAAATTATATGACTGCCTTACTGGAAGCAGCAGAGATAAAGGGAATCACACACTACCATGTTGCTACAGCTTCTGGATTAAATCAGTGCTACTGTGTTAGACCAAAATCTGCTAGTTCTCTTCTATGTAGACATACTTCCAGTAGGTTATGGGTGAAATCTGAAAGAGCCCTGTAGCTGCGAGTTGTTCACGCATTACTCTTGCAATCACGGTATCTCATGTTTTTCTCCTATGGGGCTGGCTAGCAGAGATGCTGAGAGGGTAGGTGTGGATTTCTGGTCCCCCTTGGAAAAGCTATTAGGAGGTTTGTGGTCCACTGGGTCAACCATTCTGTAGGAGGGAACTGTTGCAGAAGTGCCTTGAGGAGATGAAAGGAGTGTGACCAGTGTGGCAGAACACTTTGCCAGCCTGTGTAGGAAACCAACATGGCAAAAGCCACTTGCAATTTTCTACCTTTACATTTTGCAAGGGTAAAATGAGGTCATAGTCAATATACATTACAGATTATAAATAAAATCTTGTCTTTTTTTTTTCTTTCTTTCTTCCTATTTTTTTTTCTTAAACATTTTCTTAAAATTCCTGCTGCTGAGCCAGATTTTCAAGGGCTTCAGTAAAAGACTTGCTCTCAAAGGCAACAACTAAATGAATATGTGCTGGTGTCCTTGAATGCAGAGATGTGGCCTCTGAAAACAAGTTGTGCATAACAGTGCCCTTCTGTTTTGTAGCTTAGCAACTCGGGATGTAAATGGATACTCTTCAGAAGAAGATTTCCCATTTTAATTGGCAAGAACAGAGATCCATGTTAGAAAGTAGATTTTGTGGTCGAAGCTGTCCAGTGTAGATGCAATTATATTTGTACTCAAGTCTATTTGTTAGGGTACAGTAAAAATTCAATCTTGGCTCCATTTTTATATATTTTTGCTGTCACATACATATATACGCATATACATCTTCATGTATGTTTGTGCATATGTGTATGTGTGTATTCATACAAAAAGTATGTTGCTGTATAAAACTCCTTTTATATTTTGCTACATCATGGGAAGCATTTCCACCCTGAATTTAACTCCTGTCCAAATAAAATAACTTGCTTAATTTTTATATTGAAGTTATTTTGTTTTTCTTTCACTACATTTACAAATCAAATGTGCCATACTAAAGATTTTTTACATCCATATAATCAAAATGGAGCCACTGTTTCATTTGCTGCCAATATAAAATGAGCGATTTTCCTATAGTTACTGCTTAGTTGACTGATCTCTACACAGCAAAAGCAACAATCTCACTGGCTTGTGTTCTTAATAACTCTCTGAGTGAGGCCAAATCAAAAGACAAATTTAAATCCCTCACTGCTGTATCACTTTCTAGTTATTATGTACAGAGTCACGATAGCTTATGCCTGGGAACAACGACCAAAATAACATTTCCCCCTCAATTCTGGCTTTTTAAAGTTTTCTCATGTCACATTAACACTAAGCAGGGTGCAGAGGAGACTGGAGAAGAGGAGTAGCCTGGACAGCATGGCAGTGTGTGGGCCCATTAGACAAAGCATGAAGGAGGGCACGGGTGAACCAACCTCCTATGAGGTGAGTCGCACTGTGCATGCCTCAGCAGCTGTCTCCAAAAATAATTCCTTGGACCTTCTGGGATGCGCTAAACGCACTGGAGTTAGTACCATTTATAGCAGGTGTGTTGGGTATAATCATGTTTGTACTTGATGGTACCTGCCTGGAGAGACTGTCTTACACCACCTTTGGAGCTGCTGCCATCTCGGGCAGGGACTGCTTTTGTTAACAATAAACTGTTTACAAGAAAAGGATGTTTCAGTCATTAACCTGAGTTTGCTGAACAGTTTTATTCAAACAAGTCCTTTGATATCCAGCTTCATGGTACCAACAGTCGGAGAGGTGGTGATTTTTAGGGCAGTTTCCCTTAGCTATGGAGAGATCCACCAGCCCCGGGGAGGTGGGGTGGGAGATGTTGGTTCTCGTTCCCTTAGGGAAGGACAGGAATCGGGCCTGAGAAGCCCACAATGAGTGCCCTAGAGACAAGAGCTCCCATCTTTTTCCCTTGGCATCCCATTTCTGAGGCGTTCCAACCTCACCTATAAGCTTTCCTAATATAGTCTAGTTTGAAAGTTGCTGCCTTCATCTCTATGCTATTGAGTAAAAAAACCACACTTATGTATCGTGCCAAAATATTGCCCTGTTTCTGTTCAAAAGGGCTAAAGTGGAAAGGAAATATTTTAGGTTTTTGAGTCTAGCAAGAACCTCCCAAGAATTAATTTAATTTGGAGCAAAATATTGCCATTTCTCACTCTCCTCCCCTTTTCTGGCAATGTTTTATTTAGGACTTCAGACAAACAAAAATTCAGTTATTCACTCAGCTCTGTTGAATAACAGAAGACCTCTTCTACCAAGTGACACAGCTTTCTGTCAGTCCTTTGGCTAGTTATCTAAGGTAAGTGTCACTGTATTACCAGTATTTCAAGTTTAGTGCTGGTGTTACATATTTTATTCCAAATGATTTTCCTTTCCAAAGTAAATGACCAATTTTTAGTTATACTAAGAATCAGTGCATCACCACAGAGCTCAAGCTGGCTCTGAGGTGGATCCTGGCATCCCCCTAAGGATCAAGACCAGCATGACATCTTAGGAGGGAAGACAAAGACTGTACCCAGAGGCTGCAGGAGGGGCTGGACTTAAAGCACCTTAAGGAACTTAAAACCTCATGGGGTCAAACCTTCAGTTTCATTGTCCTACCTTGTACTGACTTGTAACCACGGAGTAATGGTGGATTCAAGACTTAATCTGACTTGATTCAGATTTTGATTCAACTGTATGTACTGCTCCTTCTGTTGGAAACTTGTATCAATACATCACCTCCATTATGCACAATAACAGGGAGCTTGCAGCAAGCCCTGCATCTCCAGTGCTCTCTGCACTGGGTGCCACTTGTCAGATGGACTTTTGCTGCTGCTCGCCAGGAGATACACCTTGCCACAGCCTGGCAATTTCTGCATTAGGCTTGGCATGGGTTCTGCTGGGCTCCTGGCAGCCCTGAGCACCTACCACCATTTAGCAGCTCCAACTGGGAGACTGGCTTCTTCCTTCCCAAGAAAGATGAGGGGTGAGTGTGCATGCATGTGTGCATGTGCATGTATGTGTGTGTGCCTGATGAGCTAGTGACAGCTTTATCCCTACCTGATCGGGATTGTGTTTGACAGTGGTGATCCCCCTTAGTCACTCCAATTTTTTAGGCATCTTACGGAGTTGGGAAGATTTTGGTGACATCTTTCCTGCTACTGTTATTAACAGTGGAACAACCTAAAACATCTGCTTTCATGCTCCCTCTCTACATAAAGAGGAGTGATGCATCCTTGTTTGCTAAGGAGTTTATTTGGAGGGGACTAGGCCATTTCTTTCTCTCCTCCCACCTGAGAGTGATTCACTTATTTACTGTGTTCTTTATATCATGTTCCTAGCTTCTACCTTCCTTCTTCTGTTAAAAGCCCCTTAAAACTGCACTAAAACCTTGCACATTGTACATCTTTTCAAGTCATAATCACATCTGGTTTAGTGTCATGGCTAGAATCAGCTATTCTTACTGACTTTAGAAGCTGAACATTGATCAGGGCTTAAAATACTGTGAAATAGAGTCCAGATCAAACAGCACCTCTCTAGCCCTTGGTAATTTCAAGGTACCATCCTGACACAGGTGCGATAGGGGCTGGGACACAACAGCATCTTGTCTGCTTTACACTGAAATGGCCTGACAAGTCATTGTATATCTTTGCAGTGTAAAGTAGGGGACATTTAAGGACACAGCTTTGTGAGGACTGATTCCACCTTCTCAAAATTAAAAAAAGCCTTGGTAATAAGAAGCACAGCTAGAATTAAAGAACCATATTTCTCTTTTTCAGGAGAGTAATGGATTCATCCAACAGTATGAAAATGCACATTTCCCTTGTAAACTGAAACAATGTTGATGATGTTCACTGATTTATCATTTATGGGAATAGCTCTTTAATCAAAGTGTAATTATAAAATTATTTTTGACTGTTAATGTGTATTTTGCTGTAACTGATAAGAGAAAAAGGAGATTTGTGCAAAATTACTTAGTGCTCTGTTTTTTTTGGGAAAGAGCCTGAGCTGCAAAGTCTTGGTCCATATCCAAACTTCCCAAGCAGGTGTTCAATGGATTTGATTCAGTCAAGGGAACAGCTTCTAAGTTCAGACCTTAGTTTCCCTAACAATCAAGGAAAGGGGAAATAGGTCAGCCTTTGAGTCCAGCCCCGTTTCCAGTATTAATCCACAGAAGACAAATGTTAATGAGGTGGGAAGTTCACATGTAGCTTCTCTAGCAGTGAAGCCAAATTTGGAGATTATCATTTGGAGACTATCATCAGAGGATATGATAGACCTCAGCAGATCAGTCCTATCTTGGTCTGCTAATGCAACTTTTGTATAGCTGTACTGGAGTTTACATTATTTCTGCGAGCTGGGTTAAAACAATGCAAAACAATGAAGAAAAACAAGTGAGGGAGTTGCCTGTTATTTTTGTTGTCCCAAGTTTTTCCATGGCTGGTGGAGTGACTTTATCTCTGCTGCACGATAAGAGCTCACAGAGGATCAGTTGCCATTTTCAGGTGTATTTTGTGCTGCTACCTTGGATTATAAGCGCTCTCTACAGCTTCAGTCATAGCAGGTTAAGATAATATCAGAAGTCCGGCTTTGCTGTAGACAAATCCTTGGTCTGCTGCATGCAAAAAAAAAAAATAAAAAAAAAAATCTCCTTCTAGGAGGAAAATTCATTGGATTCTGTTAGGATAGATTAACATGACAATATTTCTCTTTAGTTTATCTACAGTTTGTGTTAGTCTCTTCTGAAAAAAAGCAGTTTGATACTTCCTGGCAGAGAACTTCTGTGCTAGAGATTTCCTTTGTCTATTCTACCAGTTGCATCAGATAAAAATTAAGTGAAACATGACATACTGACAGCGAGACCAGCAGACAGAAATTTGGCTGGGTCTTCAGTTACACTTGAGTTTCTGCTAAGCATGTCATGAATTGTGGCAGCTGGGGGAGGTTAGTAAAATAAAAATAAAAATAAAAACTCAAATAACAACCTCATAGAATTAAAGCTTCTCAGTTCTGATTTCATCAGGAAAGCAGAGCTGCTAACAGTGTCTCATTTTTATCAGTATATTAATTTAGCTTTGACTTTTTCTACTGAATAAAGACCACAAAAGTGTTGTTTAAATGCTCTTGGTGTGAATGTTTGATTATTAGTATTTATTTTACCTTGCTTTACATAAGATACCTTGAATCATAATGATCAATCTCCTTACTATGGTACTGGTTACTGTGACTCCAATCTTACACACATTTATGACTAAAAATAACTGAGTTCAGTGGGCTTATTTGCATGTGCCAAGTTCCTCACAGGCACATGATTTTGCAGCATTGGTTCTTGTGGGCAAGGCTTTCAAAAGCAGCGCTGAAAGTCTGCATTTTCCCACTGTGAACCCCCACCCTTCTGCCTGTTGAGCCCTCCCAAATCCTACCTTTCTCTGTCATCTCCTTTGCTTTGGTCACGATCCTGAGGCTGCTCTAAAAAAACACAGACAGAAGAAACATATTGACTCTAGTCCTATACTAGTATGTTACACGATAGATATCTGTAGCAGTATGGCATATCAGCTCTGCAGCATTGTGCCCTAGTCGAAGCCCGTAAGCTATTTCCCCTGCAAACCACCCTGTTTGGGTATGGCTGTGCCACTGAGAGCTGAAGGTCCCCCCACGATGCGTCTGAAAGGTGTGTGGTTACGTTTTGTTTGACATCATGACAAATCCCAGCTGCACAGCTGGCTGTAGGATTGCACTGAAGGCAGAGGCTTTCCTGGTCTCTGGCTTTGCAAAGCTACTGGGGAGGGCTATAGTAACATAATTCTTTGCTCCATATTTTTCTCATATTAAAAAAAATATCATATGAAAGAGTGCCCTTCCCACATGTATAAGGACTTCTGAACTCCTGCTGTGCTCAGGATAATTGTTCTCAACTTGTATTTAATTTTAAAGCTTGCTACTTCTGTTTCAGACCAAAGAGGGCCTTGTCAGCCATTTCCAATTACAGTAGTTTGCCTAAGAAAAGACATATTTCTACTTACAAACCTTGCCTTGTCTGTGTGTCTGTACCCATCCAAGCACACATAGGGCTCAGAACAAATGGACAGTGACATTGTTAAGATATTTATTTTGTAAAGTTATACAAAATGCACTGCATTTCACTGAGGTAAGTCACCACATGAACTTGCAAGTGGTTTTACAAGCCATATGCCTTGAAAGGCCTGTGCTTTCCAGGCAAACATCATGGCAACAGGGACGTAGCTGGCAGGGGCACAGGTCAGCTTGTTCTTGCTTGCTGCATCAGCTCTGCCTGGGCCCTTCCAGTCCTTCAGACAGCATTGGCTGCCCGCAGGTGTGTGGGGCTGAGCCTTGGGATGCTCTGGAGCATCTTGATGGGGAGAGGCTTTGGCCAAATGAATCCAATGTAGAAACAAGTGGGAATTTTCAGGGGAGGTGGAAACTGACCACCAAAATAAGTTATTAAGGGAAAGAGAGTTTGCTCTCTCGCCAACTTCGGATTAAGCCTGAATTTCTTTCTGGGAGATGTATAATAGTTATACTCAGGTTACTGGGTTCAAGTCAGAGAGGCAGCAAAATTTTGAGGCCATCTTTAGACAAGAAGTTAAGTAGATATCTAATGACCCCTTTTAGTCTTAAACTCAAGGGATCTATGAGGAAACATCAAAGTGCTTGGAGTGAAACTGTAAAAGCTTCACTGCATGTGGGAAGACCTGAGAAGTGCTAAGGAGAGAGGCCTTGATCCTACAGCCCAGTTTGTGAGCATGGATGTCCATCTCTGGAGTGGATGTCCATCTCTAGAGTGGACTTACTACCGCTGCTTAGCTCAGGGAGTCACTAAAGAGGATCAGGGTTGTTGGATAGTGTGTTTTACTATAAGGAATGAGCTTTTAGTAAATCCTTGCTCTTTTTAATGGGGTCTTTGAAAAATTCACAATATGCTCCCATGCATAAGACTCTTTAAGACTTATAAACTGGCTGGCCTCTCCCAGGCCATTTTTTTTTCTCTCAGTGATCTTCAGCATTGCTTTTGCTGCTAGCTTGTGGTTCTCAAATGTGGTGGAGAATGGGAGGGACTACCAGTGGGGAAGTTTAAAGTAATTTTCATTTGTAAAGCAAACCTCCTGGGGAGTCACTCTGGGCTGGAGCCAACTCTTTGTTCACCTGCACAGCCATGAGGGGGCTGGGATGCACACTGTCTTGATCCTGGTTTGCTTTGGAGCTCCTGTCATAGCTGAAAAGAGCCAAGAAGCCTCACTGGGCTGTGAAACAACTTGTAGTGCTGCCCCAAATCCCTGCCTTGCTGCGAGACACCCCCTTCCATGCCTGACACCCCTCACTCCCCCATTGACACACTGTGCCACATCGGCTGGGCTGCGGGAGGTGGCTGGGCATGCTGCAGCATGCACTGGCACGGCATGGCGATGCGCCTAGGGATGCTGTGTGTCACATCTCAGCTGTATTGCATCACAGGCGAGGATAGGTTTTGTTGTAGAAAACAATAGCTCTAAATACTGCAGAGTAGTTGATGATTTTCCAGGTCTGCCCATGGATGTCTGGATGGAGAGCGCTGCTTTTTGGGCTGCTGTATGTGAGCAGGGGAAACCTGCCCTACAATAAAAATGTTTGTTCAAGCAGTGCTTTTACTGGTAGATTACATCTCAGCGGAGCCCATGAGGACTGACTCTGGCTGCATGAAGGCCTCCCTTGTAGCAATATATCTATTTGGAGCATACACAAGTCTCATTAGCATTAATAAATTGGCACTGAGGGGATTTTATAACATCTCTATGGCTGGCTGTCTCAGTTCCCTGTGGCGAGTTCAGCTTCAGACAGGGTTCTGCAAGTAGGTTTAAAGGGGCAGACCGGGGAAAAAATCAAGTTAAGAAAAACGAGGAGCAGGGCTTAATGTAGGCATGACAGGGGAAGGCAGGGTGTCTTTTTCTGTCTCAGCCCCATTTTCTGCTTGTTAAATAAACATGTAACTCTTTCCAAGTCCCCAGGTGCCATTACCCTGCCTCTCTCTAGCTACATGTGTAAAGGGTGGAAAGGGGAAGGATGTGCTGGTGCTGCCCATTGCCCTGCTTGTATCATCCCACTTTCCTTTCATCTAACCTAGAGCTGTCCCCTGCCCATAGCACATCTCTGACTGTCAGACTATGTAATTCTCTGCTCCCATTCCCCATCTCTGTTGCATGCAGCTCCCTTCACTCCCCCAGCTCTCTCTGGTTCCCCTCCCAAGGGTTGACATGCTCTTTCCCACTCCCCTAGAGTTTCTTTTGTTTTCCCAGCAGCAGCAGCAAACTATGTTTCAACTCTCCCCAGTGCGGCTGTGATCCTCTCCCATTCCCCCTCCTTTGCTCTTTTTCTCCACCATGCAAACACCCCTTGCCCTTCCCCTTAAATGCCCAAGATCCTAAACACCTGCAACTCACTCTTCTCATTGCACAACAGGGTAATCCCTCCCAAACTCTGGTTTAAAGACTTGAGAAGCATGTCTGTGTCTGTGCAATAACGTGACAGCCTTATGCTTTGAGGCAAACTAATATGGAACTAATATGGAATGGCATTCTTAACACAGACAGAGCTGTGAAATTAGATGGGCAGTGCACCCTTTTCCAGGTTAGAAGAGATGAGATCCATTAGTTGCATCCATATGGGCACTTCTGACCCTGATTGTTTGGAGTCGTGTCTGACCCCAAATGTACTACTCATCCTGGGTAAGATAAGGAAAAAAAATCCTGAAATTTCTCAAGTTTTCTCTAGCTAGTTATATTATAATACCTTATACTGCTACTAGAAGTAGAGTAATTTTCAGACTTACCCAGCTGCAGGACAGTATTCTGGCAAGTTTCTGTTGTCCTTCACAGCAGCATTCAAGCACCTTGGCAACAGCCAGTCAAACAAAGTCCACTCAAAGGCTCATCCCAGAGACTAGCAGAGGCAGAATAAAGCAGTAAGGAATAAACCTCACCAAGATCTGCATTTGGAGTGGAAAACCAATTAGTCTAACAAGCAGGAAATGTCAAGCAGAGGCTTTTGGGAACTAAGTGCATTTCTCCACTCATTTTGCATGGCAAGGAACCTTCTTGTGTAACTAACACCAAAACACCTCCTTTCTCATGGAAAGCATGGAAACACAGCAGAGGGGCATCCCTTTCACAAGAGAACATCATGGTGAAGGCAAATGGGATCTTGCCTTCTGGAGATTGGATTTGAATCCAGGTCCTCCATATGCCAGGAGAGTGGTCCAGCCATTGGCCATGGCACATGCACTGGTGGGTGTATATTTGCAGTTTGTATAAGACCAATTGGACTGCAGAGAACATCAAGATGACGTTGGGCCCTAAGGACGAAGGGCAGAACATGTGTCTGCCAGTAGCAGTGCAGGCACCAAAGAGTTTAAAATTTGAGCCTCATCCCTCCAGCATAAGGAGGTGGCTGAACGTGCCTTAGAGGTGCTCCACTGTGAATTTAGTTACTTTAATATTTTGTGGAGATTGTGAAATTCTTTAACATGAGATATATAGTTTAGAAGGATTCAAAAAAAGAAATGAGATTTCTAGAGTTAATGGGAACATCCAGTTCAAATAGAAAGTCTCAATGAAAGAGATTTGGAAGGTTTATAAATGCTTTGAAGTTTCATCTTGCAGTCAAACAGCAGGAAATTTCTCCGTTAGGTAGGTCACCCCACAGATGCCCACCCAAGCTGGTACTGGTCAGTACCACGGGAGAGGCAGGAGACAGGATTTCCTGGCTCATCCAGTCTGGCTGAATTGCTTTGTAGCAATTCGAAAAACACCAAAAGGTAATATAATTTCTGCCAATTCTTTTCCTCTGTCCAAAGTAGAAACCAGCTAGGAAAATGTTTAACATCAGACATAATTTTTCCCTGCATATGAAGAAATCCAAAAGATGAGTGTTCCGTTATAAAAATATTTCATACTTAAGAGATACTGTCTGTACATCCTTGGTTGGGTAGCAGGGTAAACAGTTGCATAAAAGTGAAAGGATTTAAGATGTGTTAAAAGGGAGTTCATTTTAACTGCACTGTAACTACAATAACATACCTATTTTTTTCCTTAGCCATGCCAATCTTGTATGAACACTCTCCCTTCCTGTTACTCTTTCACATTGCCTGGATAGGAAATCAAACACAGCAGAGATGGGTGAGACAAGAAAAGTTCCAGATTTTATTGAACTTTGAGGGTTTTTGGAGCTAGTGGCTTGCAGAGGTATCACTCTGTGGAGGATTTCGGCTGTAGCTCGGTGATTAGCACCTGAAGGATGGACTGTGTGAACAGACGTGAATGAAGAAGAAGAACTACATTTGGCCCCAGTTTTGTCTGTTGTAACGCAGGAATAATTTGCAGCTTGAACCATGTTTGCTTGACTTGTGTGTAAAGAACATGGCATTTTTTGAAAGAAACATGGCTTTGCTGACTCCTGTGTTTGGAAATTACCTTTTCAGTTACTCAAACAGGAAAGGATAAACACTGGAAACGTTATTAATAAAACATTAAAACCCCCCAAAACCCCAGCTCTTAATTCAGCAGAGGTCAGACAATAAAGTTTACAATCACGCACTCCATGCTGCTTGGTGCTCAGAGCCAGCACACTAGTGACTGGCCAGATTAGTTAATCTTCCTCAGCTTCGTCTTGGGCCCTATAACTACTGTGGCAGGTCATTAACCAGCTGGTGAAGTCCCGGCACATCGTACATTTATTCCCAAACCCTAGCAGCCGTTGTTGAGTCCAGGAACCTTAAAGAGGTATTTCTGATGTTAGCTGACAGAATGATAATTTATGCTTGCTGTAATTCAAAGGGATTCCAAGGCAACTGTAAACTAATGAAACCTGAATAGCTTTCCCGGAGAAAGTTCCTTATTTAATCAGTTGAACAAAAATGGAAATATGTAGAATGGGCAGTTGCTCTTTCTTTTAAAAAACATGGCCTTTTTGTGAAAAGGGAGATAAATGAGATCANTTTTTTTTTTTTTTTTTAATCTCAAATAAAGGCTCTCTTTAATCAGATAATTGACGGGTTGGTAATTTTAGCCTTTTGTGACACACCAGTTGGCAGGTACAGTGGTACATAACCATGAGCCTTTTCCTACAGCCTTCCCTCCCTCTGGGACACTCACAGACGTGTCTCTGTCTTATCAGTCCCAGGGGACTGTTCCCAAACATTTTGCAATGAAAATGCAAAGGAGGGGCCTTTTCCCTCCCGCAAAGGAGGGCCAGCTGTCAGAGGTAATGACTGCCGGTGGACACGCAGATGGCACTGGAGGTGCTCCCTCAGCCCACCCAGCACCTGAAGAAAGGGGGTGTCCATTGCACAGCTGTTCTCACAGGGGCCACGCTCTGCCCCTGGTCCTGGGGCTCAGGGTCCTTGCCAGGCTGGGGGGGGGCTCAGTGGCTGCAGACACCCACGTCCCCAGAATGTGCCACGCTGGTGAAGAAGGCACGGCCCCAGGAGATTGTCCTTTGCAGTTACTGCCTGCTCCTGGCTCTTTCCCCTCCTCTGCTCATCGCTTTCAGCGGTGGCCGGGAGTGAAATGTAACTTGCTGCCTGACTGACAGCCTTGCAAGCTCCTCGGCAAACCTTGGGCCTTATTTTGAAAGGCCCCTGAAAGAAAAAGGATTGTGTGCTCTCTGAATGCAAGCCTGCTGAACCGCTGCCAACCCCAGGCTGCTCCATTCAAAGGGCTGAGTGAATAAATGAGAATTACATCCTTGGGGACCTCAGGGATCAGTTTACTCTGAAAATCCTCAGCCTTACAAAGGGTCAGAGTCACAAGGTAAATGAAAATGGCTGGGAGGGGACTTTGATGGCCGAAACACTGTAACTGTAGAGGACTTGAAAGAAAACTGTATTTTTAAAAAAGTGAGAGAAGGGAGGGAGCAAACAGGGGGAGAAGGTGGTGGGGAGGGGGAGTTCAGCCTGCAGCCTCACCAGAAGGGAGCGGGGGGAACGGAAGAGGAGAAGAGAAAGACATATCTCCACTCTCTTAATCCACAACGATGTTTAAAATACTGCTATTTAGGGTACGGGCAGTGGCTGTAGCAAGGGAGAACCTCTCCCCTGCCTGCTGCCTCAGTGCAACCAAGGTATTTCCTCTGGGTAACCGGCAGCTCTCAGGGCATGGAGGGCTGAGCAAATAGCACTAGGGGCATTACTGCACCATACCCTGTGAAGCTGAAAGGCACAGCACCCAAATATTAAGATAGTTTGGGTGTTTCAGTTAAAAAATATCCATGTAAGTTAATGAGGAAACATTCAAGAAGGACATTTTGGAAATAGCCTTGCACTGTTGTGGAAGGCAAATGATGAGAATGTGTGCACTTGCCTTGGGTCTGTTTAAGATTTGCTGTGTAAATGTCAGTAAGCCATATAAGGCCAGATCCAAGTTAACATCTTGAGACCAGTGGGAATTAGACACCTAAACACTTTGGTCTTGAAATCTCTGGCTCTCATTGGTCTCATCTCTTTACCTTTAGTTCTCTGAACAGCTCCATTAATACTGACAGTAGTAAAGTTAAACACATTCCTAAACATTTGCAGGATCAAGATGTAAGTGACTCAGAGCAGCCGCAGTTTCTTATTAGGTGTTTGTATAGTGCCTGGCATCTGGGCCCCATCTCAGTTGGAATTACTGTAATTCAAGCCCTAGTAATTACAAAAATACGTTAAATATAGAATTATAACAGTTTTCTGTCAGATTCTCTTCTGCTGGTTAAATATTTGTTTAAGTCCTTTAATTCAAGATGCCCAGCTGACAAGTGCATATTTTTGGTCAGAGTGTGTTGTTTTCTCAATCATGTACCTTAACTAAGGGAGAAGCTGTATATGCAGGTGAACTCATCTTTACTCTCGCATGATAAAGGTGATACCTGTAGGCCACTGAGAGAGTTATAGTAATTTCTCCGCACTCTGTTGTTAGAAAAGACTCTGCTACCTCTAGATAGTTTCCTTTTGCAAATAGTTATTATTGTCTGTAAGGGAGGATAGGAAAAAGAATATCCTATTGAAAACTAAGAGAAATTCAAGCTTGCTGCATTTAGGCATTCAGATCAAGATCCATACTCCATGAAAAACAGTCTTGTCTTTAACTTCCACTAGGCTTCATGTTATCATATAGGCTCCATGCCTTGTAAATGAGTTAAACTCTGTAATCTGTGACACAACTTTTGGGGCTAGGAATGTTAGTACCCCATACCAGTGCAGAAAATAACAGTGGGCAGAGAACATGCAGGATCCTATTTCATGTTTCCTACATGCCACCTGCAATATTGTTCCTCTGAACAAGTCTCTCCTGCCTTGGGATTGAGATGGGGAAGGACCTGGCAGCCCCAGAGAGCATCATAGGCTCTTGTCCAACATTGATGGTGTTTTTTAGAGTGAAAAAAAGAGGGTTTAACTCACCAGTAGTATTGGCCAGTGAGTAGCTAGACCCTTCATCTGAAAGTAGAGATAAAACCTATTTCAAACAGTTTGGTTTTGCGTAGCATGAGTTGCTAATAGTGTTGATGGGACTCCAGAGGAAGTAAAATGGCATCCACAAGGGCAGATGCTAAGAGATTTTTGCAAACCAGAAAACCAGAAACCTTTGAGGCTTTTCTAAAGCTCCCTCCCACCCNCTAAAGCTCCCTCCCACCCCCCCATCAGGTTCAGAAAACAGCATTTATGCCTAAATCCTTGTACTAGGCAGAATAGAGACACTGCTGGCTTGTGATCCGGTTCCTGCATCAACCACTAGAAGCTTCAGGGGGACTCATTTAACCTCTCTGTGCCTCAGTTTCATCTTCATAGTGCAGAAACAGAACCACTAATTTAATCTACATACTGTGCAAAAGGGGTACAAGTAAACTGTAAAACTGTAAAAATCTTGTTTTGGTAGATAGATTAATGGAGGAAGAAATTACTTTGTTACAGAGCATATCAGTGAAGAAGGTATTTGATTATTTTTAAACAAAAGCAGGTAGTTCACAAAACTCAAGTCAGGTTTTCTAATAGGACTGGGTCCCTGACCCAGCATTTGGGCTCCCTCGTAGATTCTCTGAAGTCTAATAAGGAGCAAGGTCATGCTGTGTCTTACCCAGGGTGTGGGCATTAACAGGATTTTCTTTTAGCCTGCCACCTGTTTTCCCACGCCAGTGGGAGCTTTGCTGTCTTTGAGATCTCTACCACCTTTGTCAAACTTAGCTGAAATAGGCCAAAGGGTTCAGAAGTTACCGGCATATCTTGTGTTGGTATAAGACTCATTTCCTTAGGAAATCAGGCTGAGAAAGTAGTTTGGTTCAGAGTACACTCATGGCTATAATATGCCATAATTCACTGTAGCTGTGAGCATCATTGTATAAATGAACACACATGCACACACATTTCCTAATGCCTAGCGGAAGCAATAAGCAGAACCAATCATGTATATGTAATTGTGTTTATTTTTCACAAATGTCTTTTTAAAAAGGATTGTCTTAAACCAAACATTTGAGAAATGGCCCAAATTGGGATTTATCTCAATTATATGTGCAGAGAATTATATGATAGACATTTTTTTCCAGAAGAAAAAACTGAAATGGCACATGGAGTTCATTAAAATTGAGCTAATGGTTTCAATCACATTTCTAATAGCGTAGAATAGCTAGCCAGCAATGTGGACTGGGAATAAATCTGTGTGATACCTACTGAAACATATGTGCTTTTGTTTTCCCTCGCCATGACAGGCAAACTGTCTTGTTCCTGAATGCTTCATTTTTACAAACATGAATGAGGAGAAATGTGAATGAGCAGAAATAAACATGGTTAGTCTATACAAAATCTTGGGTTCAGATAGATAAGGGCAAAGGGGCCTGTATCTGCTGTAGGGTGGACAGTTCATGGTTCTCTATAACACAGTCATGTGTAAGGACAGTGTTAGGGCAATACAGGTCATATTTCTTTTATAAGAGGCCATAGGCACAAAATGAAACACAAGAGGTTCCCTCCAAAAATCAGGAAACGCTTTTTCCTTGTGAGGGTGACCGAACACTGTCACAGGTTTTGCAGGGAGGCTGTGGAGTCTGCAT
>VZTV01074884.1:0-12014 GCA_013400875.1 Anhinga rufa | reverse complement strand
TTTCAGTGGTGCCCAGTGACCGGACCAGAGGCAATGGGCACAAACTGAAACTCACCAGGTGCTGTCTGAACATCAGGAAACACTTTGTTACTGTGAGAGTGACCAAGCACTAGCACAGGTTGCCCAGAGATGATGTGAAGTCTCCCTCCGTGGAGATATTCAAAAGCCGTCTGGACATGGCCAAGGGCAACCAGCTCTGGGTGGCCCTGCTTGAGCATGGGGGCTGGACCGGATGATCTCCAGAGATAACCTCAGCCATGCTGATTCTGTGATACATGGAGGATTCTTTCTCTATACAGTGCTAACGATCTGTTGAACTGTACTTAACACTTCTAAATGCAGTTTGAAACTTATTGCTAGGAAACACCCTTCCTGGGGGCAACATTTTTAAAAGAGTAGCTTCAGCACTGAGTAGAGGTAGTATGTCTGCCATTTTAGGCCATGTCTACTACAAAGTAATTTCTCCACAGGGGAATTTTCCTTCATAGCCACCTGAATTTTCTAACAGAATGTCTCTACTGTGCTCCTTTTCTCTGGTAGGGGTTTGTTCAAATGTTGTTAAATATAAGATTGCAGAGTTCAGATATTGAGAGACCTTTGCTGACTGCTGAATGTCATTGTAGATATATGCGTACGTAAAACCTGAACTAAAAGATACATTGCCTTTGTTTTATACATGTGTGCAAAGGAGGAGCAGGTCAGGGATTTAAAACCTATTTCAGAGAAAAAGAGGCACATAAAAGAAAGATAAGTGACACACAAAGAAGGTGAATATGATGTAGCAGATTAATTATGGATCTGCAAGGAAAAGAAATGCACTTCTGCATTGGTTCAGTCTCAAACTATAAAATTATTTCTTCATTAGTGGAATAGAAATATGCAGAAAAGGTCAAATCACAAGATCCTATTTTCAAGAGAGTAAGATACTTGAATAAAGGATACATGCAGGAAGAGTGAGATCTTCACTGACATCACAGACTGTAATGGACTGAGTAAGAGTCCAGCAGCTCCTTTCCTTCCGGTTGGTCTATGACTCTGCCCATGCATCCACACACTTGCTTGGATGCTATATAACAAATTAGCTACTTAATAGAGGTTTTAATTTAAAAAGGAAGCAGGCATGAAAGCTTGCAAGCCTTACTGGTACTACCAATGACTGTATGCACTTTGATAACAAACAGACATTCTTTACACACTGGAAAGGAGTGTGTGAGAAAGATTACCCCTTTTCCTCCATCAAATACCATATTTAAAACCTTTTTTTTGTTTTGTTTTTTAATGACAAGTATCACTATAGGATAGTCTTAGTGCCAAACCTAAGGCTAAGGTACCCTGGAAAGCTTTTTCTCTCACTTGGCAAAACTATTTTGGAAGCCCTTTCTGGCTTCCTTGAGACTTTGACCAACCTGAACCTCTCTAGCAGAACACACTTAATTTCCACAGAGGCACACCAGAGAGTAAGCCATATGGAATATATGACTATGTAACAAGTACCTATTAAGCCCTTTAAAGATGCTGAATTTTAATAACAAATTAATACATGTTTTGTTACAGCTATATGTTTCATAAATAAAGCTATATTTTCCACAAATAAGTTTACACATGCTCAGAAATGTCATGTGTTTACAAATATATTTTGCAAATGCAGTCAAAATTCACATTTTCTACAAGAATGCAAACTCCAGATACTTAAGCAAATTTGGATGTCTTAATAGGAGTTTAAAACTGTGCAACTTTCCAATAGGTTTCAGCTTTCTTCTGATTTGCTGTGGAAAAACACATATTGCAGTCATGCAACAACATGAGGCACTGTTGCAGCAGATCAGGTGGCAGGAAAGGGGCAGCAACGAAGCCTCAGGACAGATCTTTTAAGGCAGAGCCTTCCTCATATTCTAAACGATGTCCTTCAGGCTCACCAGGCAGCCACCATCAGCTGCGTGTGATGATACGTCCTTGAGTGAGACTGTAGCATAAAACACAGCACTTGACAGTCTCCCTTTAGACTTACTCGTATGGAGTCAAATCAGAGGCATTTACTTTCCTAAATAAAATGCACTGCACACTAAGTCCATAGTTGAGACCAGTGGGGTTTTCTTAGTTATATTCTAATTGTTTAAAGGAAATTTAATGTATTTCTATGGAAATAGTTTTAGCTGTATTTTAAGTTGGGTATGGAATCTCTTAGTTCACAATATAAACTTGTGGGTTTTTTCCCCTCAGCCTATTAAAAAATGATTCCAAATCAAGGAATAAAATTGGGGAAAAAAAAAAGTATTTTAATTTTAGGAGAGAATATCTCTACATATGAGTTCCACTGCAATAAATCCAATATTTTAAATGTAGACTTCATTTCTACTGGTATAGTTAGCCTGTGTAGTTATGTTGCCTAGAACACTGATATGTTTTGCCAGTTTTAATCACATTGAAAACCTCACAGCACCTGTTATTTTGCTTTAAAAGCTAGTTCCTGCAGACAATGAGAGGTCTCATATTTAAATTTAAATAAATCCATTTTCCTTTTAAATAATTAGAAAATAATTATTTTTTATGGACTGGTGACCATCAGGATCTATATACACCAGTTCCATATGCACTTCACTGCATCCAAAAGGGCAATTCGAAGCCTTTCCAAAGATCCCACTGAAATGATGCTCCATCCTTTACTTATTTCCCTCCCCCCCCAACTCATAGCTGTTAAGGAAAACAACAGCAACATCATTCCAGCTTACTAGAAGGTTAAGTTTTTAGGAACTGAGAGAGAGGAAATGAAAGAAAATTAAGCATAAAAAATGCTTAAATTACTGTGGGAATTTTTTATTTTCTTTAAAATTCTTTTGGTTTCTGAGTACTTCAGGAATAATAGCTGTGAAAGTAATTATCACTACTTCTAGGCTACTCACATATGTGTGCTGAAGAAATAAAAAAGTGGTTTTTTCCAATTATTTAAAAGAATCCTCTGATAAAATTTCCAGCTAGAATGAAGAAGATTGTCCATGTAAAGAACAATGCTTCTTTTGTGTTTTGTAATCTATAGAAATAAGAATCTATAACATATGTAGTCATTTCCCATCTAAATACAAGCTCTGTTGAAAATTAGCAGCAGAAAAAAGAATATGTTCATGTATGTAGCTCTGAGCAATGTTTTACCAAGATTCTGCAGAAAACAGTGCATTTACCAGGATGCCATATGTTGCTTTACATACATGCACAACAGAAACCTGGCAGCCTGTGGGAGCAGGCCAGGGAGCTGCCAACATATTTTCCTAGCTGACACCAGTGGACAGCCAACTCTGTGTTCAAATTGACCTGCACATGTACAGAGCCTTGAGACATATCTACCAAGCAGCTTGCAGAAAGTCAGATTTCATAGAATCATAAAATCATAGAATGGCTTGGGTTGGAAGGGACCTTTAGAGGCTATCTAGTCCAACCCCCCTGCAGTGAGCAGGGACATCTTCAGCTAGATCAGGTTGTCCAGAGCCCCGTCCAACTGAACCTTGAATGTTTCTAGGGATGGGGCATCCACAACCTCTCAGGGCAGCCTGTGCCAGTGTTTTACCACCCTCCTTGTAAAAAATTTTTCCCTTACATCCAGTCTAAATCTATCCTCCTTTAGTTTAAAACCATTACGCCTTGTTCTGTCACATCAGGCCTTGCTAAAGAGATCGTCCCCATCTTTCCTAGAGTCCCCCTTTAAGTACTGAAAGGCTGCAATAAGGTCTCCCCACAGTCTTCTCTTCTCCAGGCTGAACAACTCCAACTGTCTCAGCCTGTCCTTGTAGGAGAGGTGCTCCAGCCCCTTGATCATCTTCATGGTCCTCCTCTGGACCTGCTCCAACAGGTCCATGTCCTTTCTGTGTTGGGGGCTCCAGAGCTGGATGCAGCACTCCAGGTGGGGTCTCACCAGAGCAGCTGATGTGTTCAGCAGCTGAACACACCAGTTGCCCTGAGAAAAAGATGAGGAAAACAAAGAATCCCAGAGCAGCCCATCAGAACCTGAATTAAAGGAGGCAACAAGCAGGTATCATTCCTTTCAAGGGCTAACTGATGGATTACTTTAAGTCCTCAGATCGGTTTCCATATAGAACAAATAATGAGGTTTTGAAGCCCTATTCAGACCCAGTGAAAAGGCAAAACTTAGGGAACAAAGTATCTATACCGGTTTGAAAAGTCATACAGAATGTCTCCTTATGTTGTGTGCTACCAACCACTTCACATGAAAAAAAATATGAATGGGCAGATACTGTAGAATGACAGGTGAGCATTTGCCAATTAACTTACTTGACTGATAATGGGAATGCACAGTCTTCTGCTAATTGCTGCCTGACTGCTCTCTTTCCCCTATGAGTAGATCAGGTTTCTTGTGTGATTTTAGCCACCTCGACAGACCAGGGGAAAAAAAAATCATTCTTCTCTGAGACAGTGACATCTAAACACCATCCTTCAGCTTCACAGAGTAAACTGGTTTTAGGCCCCTCACCCATCTCTGTGCAGTCCCCTTTACTAAAGGGGAAAAACATGAAGAACGCTGCCAGAAATCCCTCAAGAGCACCTTTGGGACCCTACAGTCAACTGAAGTATTTATTATTAACCCCACTGCTTGCAGGTAGAGGCTGTTTCACTACATCTTTGAGTGTGAAAGCCTGAAAATGCTGGTTTAGTCTGAGGTACAGCTTTTCCCTCCTCACAATTCCTGTCAGTTTAAGGATACACCTTCACAGCCCCTCAGAGGCTGTTTCGTCTTCCAGCTGAACTTCTCCTCTTGGACCACCTTAATTTTATCTATTTTTTTTTTACAGACATTTCAACCTCAAGGACTCCACAAATCCTCCCATACCTTTATTTTTCTTCTTCCCTGAGGAGTCTTCGCACATTTGAAAGTTCCTTAGAACAGCTCCCTGGCTCTGTACTGGGGCGCCTTTCCCGCCTCTCCTCAGCACTCCAGAGCGGGCAGTGGTGTGGGTGTGGCCCTCTCCCTTAAAGGAGTGGCCAACACAGAGAAGCTAACTTTCCAGCTAGGGTTTTCATCTCTGCAGTAGGAAAATGGTGATACTGGATTTACCTACAGGTCCATCTACACATGCATAACATGTCTGCACTCGCATATGGCACATTAGGACATGCAGGGATGTCCCCACCTGACACTGCTCAGGGGACAGGCAGTAACTAACAGCAGCGGAAAAAGGCACCTGCTACCAAGTCTCTCAGCTAGAACAGGCAACAGTGCCGGGGGAAAGTGAAACATGGAGTTGGGGTTTGTACAGAAAGGGCCTGGGACTGATCACAAGGTCGTCTGCTGACAGCCACCTCCTGAGTGGTAAGGGTGAAGGTGCCCAGCCTTTTAAGAGGCTCAGAACGTTCTGGAAGGTGGTGGCTGTCCCCAGAGCTTTAACACTTAAACACTTTAACACGTCCTTCCCACTTTAACACTAAACTTACCTTCAACTCGGCTTCACCTCAGGCAGCTGTAAAGAAGAAAGCGAGACCACGGCTGTGAGAAGCTGCTTTCTAACTCCCATCC
This sequence comes from Anhinga rufa, assembly GCA_013400875.1. NCBI lineage: Eukaryota > Metazoa > Chordata > Aves > Suliformes > Anhingidae > Anhinga > Anhinga rufa. Next base: position 6,493 of record VZTV01074884.1, on the reverse strand, counting down.
TAGCTCCAGCTCCTGGTGCCTCTCTGGGGCTGTGCCTGGTGCTGGTGGGGAGCGTGAGGGAGGCCAAAGGCACGGTGCGAGGCCACAGGCCAGTGGGTGTCGGGGAGCAGGGGCACGCTGAGGGGCGCAGGAGAGGGTGCCTGGGGGGCCAGAGGCGTGGCAAAGGGCCGCAGCCCATGGGAGCGGGTGGAAGAGGTGGCCAGCAGCCCTTTCCTAGGGGATGGCCATCCCTGTTTTGGGCAGCTCCTTGCTGTGTGTTAGAAGCTCCAACAGTCCTTGAAGGCAGGTCTGGCCTGCCAAAGATGTGAAATATGAAGAAAGATTTAAAAAGTCAGAGGCATGTGACATCCCTGATGATGGAAACCTGAAATCTGGTTGATTTCAGGAAACCTGAATCCTGGAAATCTGAATGGTTATTCTTAACACGTGGAACTGGCAACATGGCTGGCTGCAGGTTTACAGCATATGCACAGTTTATACAGGTGATTCCTGCTTCAAGTTCTCCCACAGTCAAGGCCATATTTCATGTGTCTCCAGTGAAGTTGTGCAGCCTTCTTGATGTCTCTGATGCCATGTGCCGGTAGCATTGGGCCAGTGCATATTTTAATTTGCTGTGACTCTACCTTGCATTATATGAGAAGCCACGGCTCCTCCAACACTGGAACTAGGCAAGGATGTATTTCCTACTAGGACCTCAACTTAAAGAAGCCTTCATAACATGCAGGCACTTTTGCTGCAGCCTAATGCTGTACGCCCTACCCCCACCCATGAGCCCCAATGCGTAAGAGCATCCCTTTCATCTGACCATGTATCCTACTGCCTCCTACATAACAGCACAGGAAACCCAAGGTACTTCACAGTACATCATTTGAATGTTGCTTTCACCCCCTAGAAAAATCTTTCTTCTTCATTCCATAAAGAACACTGAATATTCAGAGGGATCCATTGGCAGCTCTGAATTTACAGAGTACCTTAGATTTCATTTTCCAGTATAAAGGCCTGATTCAAAGCCTTGTGAAGTTCACAACAATCTTGTTTCTAGCAGGCACAGGATCAATTTAGCTCTTAATTTAGCTCACTGACCATCCTGATGTCAGGTCACAGATTCAATTTAGTTCTGACTTCCACTTTCCCTAGTTAATCCTTTCATTTGTGAATACTTCCAGCAGTCAGGAGTTAGACATTCCTGTTTTAAGATTTACCTCAGAGGATTCACATCTCTTCAGTCATGTGGTACACATTTACCCCAGACTTCAGTGATTTCACCTATTTAGGTTCCACTTTCTTGTGGATTTAGTTACCTTGTTATTTTAAGAAGCAGGATCTTTAGCTGTGGATCATTAAGTTGGGGTATTGCACTAAGTGCAAGTTTTGAATATGCATCGTCTGGTTATTTATTTAGTCTTGGAAAAAAGATGTCCTTCTTGGCTTTTTCCCTGCAGATACGTGTCATAATTTCTCACTGAGTTATATCAAACTTAATATCACATAGAAGTTTTAAAACACTGAGAGAATTGGACTGTTTTGTATTTTAAGGATGGAAAAGGAGGGATGCAATAACGTTAAGCAGCTAAAATGATTTTGGACGAATGAACCAAAATCCTAAAAGGATGCTTGGAATGAGAGGCCTTCTTGCATCATTCTCCATCATGTCATACACTGATTGAGAAAAAAGGGAAGGGGAGAGAACCATGGCTGAGATCATGTATCTTACATTATTTGGAGGATGTTGCCTCTCTTTTTGACTCCACTTATCCTTTTGTATGTGGTAAGGAACATTCAGTGTCATATTTTCTTCTACCTTTATAGAGGAAGGGCCAATGAGAAACTGATTCTTAGATTATAAGAATATAAGTAGGTGAAGAAATATCTAAAATTATTTTTATTAGTCTGTTAAACTTTGAATACTTATATATTATTATCTAGGCACCCTTACAAACCCATGTGGTTTTGTTACTTTTATTATACTATGCTGATAGTGTTTCAGAGAGTACATAAGTGTATACCTGACACAATGCAGCTCCTATGTCCACAAGTTGCCTAAATAAAGAATACAAACAAATTGCTCTTAGCCATGCCATTTTGTCTGTCTTTGAATATTCATATGGTTGGAGGTTTACCGGGGTTTACTACTCAGAATGCAAGTCAAACACCAAATTCAGGTAGCGTATAGCCAGAATTAGTTAAGTATACAGCTCTACTCACATATAACTCTTTGGCTTAATTGTTTAACAGCTCCAGCTATTTTTTTCACTATGTGGAAAAAACCTACCAACATTTTTATCACAAAGTGTAGAGTTAAATTAGAATTATCCACAGTGGACCACTGTCACAAAATAGCAGTTGCAAGAGCAATGAATGAAAGGAAATAATTCTTTTTGGAGTCAGTAACTTTTTGAACATTAGTAAGACTCTTTCTAACCTTAATATCTTGCTTTTGATACATTAAATGACTTGTTATTTTCTTCTGTTTTTTCCTTTAGATTTCCAGCTGCAAAGATTAACAGGCATCAGATACAGAAACCTTGGCCACTTTTCTGACCCCTTATATTCAGTGAATCATAGTCAGCTTGTGTAAAATGAAAAATATTAATCAATATTAGGAGGGAGAAAAAAAGGAAGAAAAGGAGTAACTGTATCTTGCAGCAAAAACTGAGGGTTATTATGTCTAGGCAGGATGTACAAGACGAAAGCACTCAAAAAAAGGGAAAGTGACAGTTTTAGCTGCACGATGTCTAAAGGCCATTTGTGTTGTGCTGGTAGTTTTTATATATGCCCAAATCAGTATAATCTGTGTTTTATACAGTCTGTTCACTTGGTAGCATTTGACTTGCTGCTCTGGCCTTTCTGCCATTCATTGGTGTAATTTTTCTTCACAAAAGAATGGCTGGTGGTCATATCAGCCAAGTGCAGATAATATTTTCATTTTTTAAGGTGGGAAGCAGTAGCTTATTATTAGGAAGCAAGATGTTCTGTGAGAAAGACTATTGGATGTTTTAAATGACCTCTGCATTTCCCTTTTGGCTCTGGCACTCATCTTTGAATTGCCTTGGTGATGGGAGCAGCCATAAAGGCGGCCTGGTTAGAAGGGGAAAAATACTGAGCAGAAGAAATTGTCTGCTGAAAAATACTGACAGGGAAAGGCCTGCCAGCCTGGGTCTGTGAGCCTGGGCACTAGGCCTGGGAACCAGAAACATCCTTGACTAGTGCAGCTGGCGTACCTAGAAACCAGAAACATCCTGAGATGCTATGGATAAGCACAAAAACTAGGAACTGTAATGGCAATTTATAATCTGAGAAGATGGAAAACTGCCTGGAAAAATAAAATTGCAAGAACAGGAAACTGCATCCTCTATTGGCTGTTAAAGATGAAAAATCAAAATTAACAGTGTCTATTGGTTGCTCAAAGTAGGATGCCCTGCACCCTCTCTATCTTATAAAAAGGACTTAATTATTTACAAAATGGAGCCTCTCGCTCCCTGAGAACTTCCCAGTTGAATCCCACATGAACTTTCTATGAGCTCTTGGACTCTCACTGGGGACACCTGGCTGACTCCAGGCCCTGTGACACGGATCATTTTTGAAGGGAGACTCTGTCTGTTACCTTACTGGTTCAGTCTGTCCTCTCCTCTTTTGGGGGTGGTTATGTACGCCCTTTGCAACACCCTCCCCTGCTTTTTGGATGGTGTGACCTCTTCTGAAATCTGTCTGATTTGCTTCGTATTGTATTATATATATTCATATAAGTAATTGATCATATCTACTGTTATGCTTTTGATATGCTTGCTTCACCAATGATAAGTTGTAGTAACCCATAGTAGTATGTAACTATTGGTTGTTGCTGTTATTAGTTGTACTGCAATACTGATTGATCCTATTATTGATTGATAACTTACTATTGATTGATACTATATATAATTGATTGCTGATAGTAGTTTGTAATAGCTTGGTATGCATATTAATTCATGTTCCCTTTATTAATTATATGCACATTTGCTAGTGGTGATTTTTGTGGTATTTGTGGTAATCTGTAATAAAGTAGAGAAATTTAGAGGATGAAGCCTACTTGTTGTTGTGTATTACAGAATGCTATGAACCCACGGTTACGATCTCTACACATCAGAAGGTCAGATAACCCTTTAGATTATGATGCTTGGGCAAATCACTTAACCTCCTATGCTCCTTCCCTCTTTCTGCAAAATCATTTGAGTTAAAACTGTGTATACTTCTAGTTTTCTGTCTTAGTCTTCCTTCACCTCCAAGTGAACCACTTCAATTCTGTTTTTCCTAACACTCTTTTCTAGATAGATTTATGAGCAATGGAGATTGTATACATCATGTCACACAGAAATACTAAAAAACCCTCAACTTTTACGTGAAACTGCTTGCTTGTGAAATACAGAAATGACATTTTTTCAAAATTCTTTTTTTTTTGCTGGCAAGAGCAACAAACACAACATCTCTATTCAATATTAGTAAAAAGCAAAGGATAATATTTACTGTAAAGAAGAAAATATTCCTAAGGAAGCTAACAGCGTAATAGAATCAGATTACACAAAGAAGTTTAAACATACAAGTAACACATTAAATCCTTCCCTTCTCCTGACATGTTCAATACCAAGAAAAAAGGAACCTAAGGGGTCAGAGGGTAACAACAACAACAACAAAATCCCAATCTAAATAATTAATTTATGAATGGTGAATTAAATTTCAGTTCAGTGAGTGCTTGTGTTATGGTGTAAGAGCAAATCCACATGTGAAATTCTGTGAACAAAACTTTTTCTCTTTAGTCTTCAAAGAAATGAAAACAATTCCGAGAGAAAAGATGCTTTGTAGAAACCCCATGAAATCAATAAAGACAAATGTGAGTGGTTTTAGCAAGAGTAACAGTTACATTTTAATTCTAGTAGCATTTTATGGTCAAAGATTTTTTTCTGCTTTTTCAGGTCTAATGGCATTGACCAGATAACTCTGATTTCTTTTAGAAGAAATAAAACTGTGCTAATGATTTATCAGAATAACAGTATTCAAAGGTCATATATTTATTATATGTTAAGAGGAGGTATGGTCATTTTGTTAATATCTTACATCTTCATTAACTATTGAAAATAATTAATTTTATTATTCAGAAACCTCTTTACTACACAAGTTCTCTTAAGGTTACTTCTTTTATAAATCAGTTTAATAAAAATAATGGAGCTGGTGATGTTTTGCCTCCTCATTTGTCTCAAATTTCAGGAATGGTGTGGTCTAGAAGAGCTGGAGAGATGTTTGCACTAGGGTTCTGTTATGGCCTTGCTGCAGTGAATTCCCTTGTTGCTGTTTCCCCTCCTTCTGTTGTCCAGTAAATATTTGTCCAGTAAGCGCTCTGGGACAGATACATTCTATTATGTTTCTATAAACCCTGGCACAATTAGGACTTCATGTTGTTTTACATCTGTAGGATAATTTTAAAGTTAAAAACCGCAAGTCAAGTAGAGGAGTTATTCTAATTTATTATAGCATACTAGTGTAAAAGCTGATATAGACATGAGGTGACGTATGTTGTATGAACCATTAATTAGATCATCTTCATGGATTCAGTACATACCTTTGGAATTTGCAAGTCAGTGTGTTTCTGTGAAAAACAGTACAGAATCAAAGAAGCTGTTGAGCAAAGACTGGGATCCACAGGACATGATAAAGCCTTAAATGGCCATCATGAGAAACAGAGAGACATTGAAAACAAATGGAATGAATTTATCACAGAAGATTTTAAAAGGTAATAAGTATGCATAACCAGTGTGAGAAAAGTTTTTTTCTTTTGATACCGATAATAAATTTAGCACTTTGTTTTTCATTAGTGTTTTGTTGTAAAGGATTTCCTTATTGCATTGAGCAATGTAATCTTAAAGGCTAATTTTAGCTAAGGCAGGCTCTTCTCCCGAGGCTCTATTGACAAATGATTCTTCTGAAGGGCAGTTCAGAGCCTAATTCACGTGCTTTGAATTAGTTTGCTGAAGGAGCCTTCCTCTCTCCATTGACTGTCTCCCCTGGAAAAAAACAAGTTAGACAGACCTCTCCAGTGTAAGCTTAGGCTCTGGTGAATAAATGGAAAACCCCATTAGCATTCAGACTATGATTCAGAATAGCTCTTTTTAGGTCACATTATTTATGAAGATTCTTACTGAGTTTTCACAGATTGATATCAGACATAGTAAGATTTACTCTTGGAATGAGCCCCCTGCCACACCCTATGAAGATCTTACAGACAGTAATATTGGGCCTCAGATCTTTGTGCCTTTTGCTTCAGTCTCCTTCATTTTTCAGCAGAGTCTGAAGCACATTGGCAGTATTTGATTGCTACCTGCTGTGCAATTGCACTGGTCCTGATAGTAACAAGTAAATGCCACTTTCTGATCATAATCTTTCTGCTGGCACTCCATTCACAAAAAAGCTATCTAGTAGGAGTTTCTTGGAATCAAACATATTTATGGGGGTCCCCATACAAGAA
>VZTV01074879.1:733-25130 GCA_013400875.1 Anhinga rufa | reverse complement strand
TTCTAACCTTAATGATTCTATGTCTCTATAAAAAATATGTCTGAAAGGCAAGGTACACTGCCTTAGGGTTTGTAGCCACATTTATGTTGCTTGTGGACTGAAGCTGATTCAAACCTGGAGATCTGTGATTCTGTGATCTGGGTGTGTGCAGCACTGTTTAGACCTGCTATTAGTCTGAAGACATTTCTTCGTGGCTCTGGTCAAGTGTATGCTACCAAATTAACAATATTAATTTCCCAATTTACAGCCCAAGGAAAAAGATGAATCTCCAAACCTGAATGAGATTTGCTGCTGAAAGTTTGGAATTATCTGTTGTTGTTGATATTTTAATAGCCAGTCTGTACACTGGCTGTAATTTTTAGAATATTTTTTTTATGAAAATGGACTGGACTGGACCACAACATTTCTCACTCCTGAGGTTGTGTACTTTTCCTCTTGCCAAATGCAAATACTGGCATGCTGTTGTCTTCAGAATAGAAAAGTGAGAGAAGTCCTATTTCATGGCAATTTTACAGAAAGGGGACTCTTTTATCAGTTTTCTGAAAGCGAGATTGTTAACTTTGCAGATACTTGAAGTTTAAAAGGTTTGGACATTTGTATTTATTTATTTATTTTAGGGATCAATATCTCATCTACTTCAAATACTGTTAGACTCATACTTGCCAAAAAAGTTTCCACTGCAAATCTACTTTTTCTCTGCACGTACATAAAGGATTTCTACTTTCAGCTATTTAGCTATTGATGATTCATAGCAAAAATCAAAAAATGGTCCTTTTTTTTTTTTTACTGCTGCTAAGCCTGCAATACCTGTGGTTTTAAATGTTGTCTCAGTCAATGTACTTGAAACATTCATTGGATACTCATTCACAGAGTGTAAATTTGTGAAGGTAAAAAGCTCTCAATGTCACAAGTTCCCGTTTTCAGAATGGGAATAACCGACATCTATTTTTTCTTATTAAGTACAGTTTGGAAAGCAAAAACAGGTGACCTATAAAATCATTTCCCCAATCTATTTTGTTGTTGTTTTTGTTCCAGAAGCTCTGATTCTGCAGATTAGCCCTTGCAGGAGAATTCCTGTTGCTCTGCCAGATCCTGTTGTCATTAAAGCCAAACAGTCATCAGGATGTTGGTCATCCAGTTCTGATTTCAGCAAATCTAACTTTTGCTGAAAATTTGTTCTTAATAGCTACGTTGCTAAACCTAGGAAACACTGTGGCATTGCTTTGCAATGCATTGCTATGTTTTGCTTTGCAGATATACACCCACACACAAAAAGAGCCCCGTTAAGAAAAATGTTTCACACCAATAAGGCAACAGAGATTGTGCTGCAGTACTGCTTGCTTTATTAACATCATCTTGACCCACACTCATGATGCCACAAATCATCTGGAGGAATGGGCCACTTCTGAAAAGTAGAACATGTGACTAATCCACTGTTTGGGGGTCACAGAAGATCAGACCCCTCCTCCATTTCACCCTCAGTGACTGGGGGAAGTCTCTCTCATAAAGAATGGAGAGATCTTGCAAAAGTTTGATACCAAAAGTCAAGTGAAAGCCACCGTATTCAAGGGAATATTAAAAAGCATAAATATAATTCTCCCTGTTAAGGTCAGAAATATTTTTCTTATTAGTTAGGAAATGATATCTTCTACAGCGTATATATATATTTTATGGTGCATTTTGTCTTTCAGTGGTTGTCAGAGTGAATTCTTTCCCTTTTAGCTATGTTTTACAACAATATAATGAATATTTTTATGTAATGAAGGTAGAGGTGAAACAAGACAGGCCTAGAAGACCTGAAAATGAGACAGAGCTAGAAGTTAATAATGCTTGTTTCATTTTGTGCAAAGAACTTAGCAGCAAGCTTCCTTCTTTCCTTTCAGTATACTTCATAAGATCAGCATTCAAATAACCAAAAAATAAAGCTGGATTTTTTTGTTTGTTCATTATAAAAAACCTTTGCTGACTCTCAGGGTTACACCAAAACTACCCTTCAGGCAGGCTCAGACCCTCAGCTTTCATGGTTATTAATGTAAACAATTTGGAAGTCTCTAAAAATGTATGCCATAAAGACAAGAAGAGTAAGAGGCTTTCCAGCTGAACTATACACAAATGTCATGGTCCCAGGTGGCACAGGCTTGTGCACATGAATTATCCCAGTGACTTCACTGGGATTTACTTGTACAGGCAGAGCTGCTCACAAAGAAAGAGCATTTGCACTTCTGGAGCCATAGTTACTTCTTCCCTACAGAGGGAAATAGAAAAAGGTTGGTAACCTTAGCTGTGGCTGTACAATGTGCCAAAAGCAAAAATGTGTTATTTGCAGACTGATCAATGATAATAAATCATAACAAGAAAATCAATTGTTTCTTTGAATCAGGATTAAGAACAGCTAGAATTACTTGCAAAAATGCCACAAGCCATCAAAAAATGCCAACAGCATAAGCAGATGAACAAATTAACATCAAGCGCTATAATGTCCTTCCCATTTTCTGATGGGCAGCAAATAAAAATACAGAAACAACACAGCAACTAGTTTTTCTGTGCCAAGTCTCTCCAACATTTAAATTAGGTTCATAAATTAAATTAGACATGTTATTCTATACTAGTTGCTGTTAAAATCGAATACTGTTTACTGCTTGCATCAATATATTACCCAATTCTATTTGTGGCTTTACCAGTGGTCATTTGGATCCCTGTAGGATTTTTACACAAAAGAGATTTAAAACATGTACCTTTCCCTATAAAGTCCAACCATGAAACCACTGATGTGAAAGCATAACCTGCCAGAATTGCTTTTAAGAATAGTATCCTGAAAATTTACAAGCTGTCAAGGTCAAATTACAAAGTTACAATCAATGAATAAGAGACTAGGCTAGACATTATTTTGTGGTAGGGAATACTTATACACGTAAGTCCTATCAATATATAGTGTTCTTGTATTCACTACAACTCTCTGTGCCTCTCCTTTGTCTAGATGGCAGTTGGTTCCCACTGTGATCTCCAGAAGATTGTGTAAAAATTTATTGCAACAGTGCAAGATGGTAATGTGAAAAATTCCTGGGCAAACCTCTGGTTGCTGTCAGCTTCCTCCTCCATATCTTGGCAATTTTCAGGATGATTGGAAAAGTTTTATTTATTTATAACCAGGATTTAAAAAAATAAAGTCAAAGAAGCATTTTGCTTTTTGGTTGTGTTTACCATTCTTCCCTTTCCCTTTCCCTTTCCCTTTCCCCTTTTTCTCTTTATTCTTTCACCCTTTCCCTTTCCTTTTTTTCCCTTTTTCTCATTTTCCTTTTCCATTTTCCCCCTCTCCCTTTCCCTTTCCCTTTCCTTTTTATTTTTTTTTTCCTTTTTTTACTTTTACCACAGCAAAGGACAAATCAAGTTTTCGGGGAGAGGTTCTGGGGCTGTTGGCTCTTGTGGCAATGATCATCACAGAGGCTCAGGGAATGTTTGCTGTAAGAACTCACATTGTAATTGATGGTGGTTGTTGAGCTATTGGTAAAGACAATCTTTATCTTTAGCATTTATTATTCAGTGGAGTTAAATATGTTTTAACAATGTCAAGCAAAAGGCTGTCTGAGGTTAGAAAAAGTGGGCAAGGCATATTAAGGGCAAGGGAGTCCATCTTAGCAAATCCACACCTAACCACAAGCACTTTCTTAGCCCAGAGAAAACATGTAGTTTTAAGCAACCAACATGCTATTTTATTTTATCCTGCTTTGTTCAGGTTCCTGTAATGTCTTCAGAAGCATTGTTTCTACAGTGCAATAAGTCACCGCACATCTATTGCTGTGATTTTTTTCTCTCATTATTTCCCCAAGGAAAAAACAGTATTTATTCAAGTACTTTTTTTGGAAAGGACTCATGTTCATTCTGTATTTGTTTTAAAACGTATATGCGATTGTGTATTTATGTGAGAGAAGGCAAGGTCAAAAAATTGTGGCTTGCATAAGTAGCACTAGATGGTGCTGTGAAGAAAAATATCTGAGCTACCTCTTAGCAGTCTAACTTGGGTGATGCAATTTGCATAACCACATTCGTAAACTGTGTCAAGCAGATATACGTTGCTGTTTAGGATTGCACTGGATTAATTCATTTAGGATTGGAAAGTGGTGAGAACCATCATCTGACCAGTACTCAGGAGAGGTCAGGTCCCCCAGGCAAATGCCAGAAAAATGTAGGTGTCATGTATGACCTTTACCTCAGAGTCACAGATGGCTGCTGAGGCACGCGCTCAGACGAGAACCTAAAAGTAGGACAGGATTTGAAAAATCTATGGAAAATCACTGTAGAGAGCGGAGCAAAGGTCTTATGGGTCTGTTGCAGCCAAAGAGAGGCAGAACACCGTTCTGAACAAATTAAGGCGTCAGAGTTTTCCTAGCCTGTTACAGGTGCTATGAAAGTGGTACCTATAATTGCTGTTAAGAGAGCGCTTCACATCAGGACAAAAAATACTCCCCACCCATGATTTATCCTTTTCCTTGACAGACACGTTCATCTGCTCAGATGTGATGAAGAACTTGTCCAGCCTCCAGGCTCTGTCTCCTTTTGGGGTTTTTCCTTTGTTCCAGCTCTCAGCATGGAATATAAGCAGAGAAAAAGGTCTGAAAATGCAACTGCAGTTTGTACTTCCATATAGGTTGATCTGCCTCTGTAGGCAGTAGTGCTGAGTGCATGCCTTCCAGACTGGAGCAGTGTGGCAAAGTGCTGTACAGCTTCACAGCTTACAGCTGTACAACTTACAGCTTCAAGCCATTTATTTTGAAAATGGTCCAGTCCAGTGCTGACAATGAGATGTCCATGCACCCCATTCAGCCACTCTCAGCTTTGCAACTATTTGAGACCTGAATTGACACAAATAAATCATTTTCCCCCAGGACACAAATGGTGCATTTGCTTATCACCGGAGAGGCAAAGCCAGCCCCACAAGGTATCTATGCTCAACCCCTCTGCAGCCATGTTAGACATTTCCAGTGGCATCATTAGCTCCTTCATCAGCATTGATTCATTCAGAACAAGCTCCTTCTACACTTCTTTCTAACTGCTTGGGTCTACCTCCTAAGCCTGGATCTATGAAAAATGGATTCATGCAATTTTATTTTATGTTGGTGTTATTCCTAAACTTCAAGAGGCATAATTTATTTTGCCATCTTTATAGTGTTCCCACTTATTCTTAAAACACTTCTAAACACAGCAGATATACAGAAAGGCACTTAAATGTCTGGTGAGTGGGGTTTTTAAGTTAAAATTATAGTGTTTTAATACTTCACATGCTACGATCTCTTTGTAAAGTTTTCATAATGTCAGAGAAGTTTATAGAGTAAATTAGTTTGACTTCACTTGGAGTGCTAACATTTATAAATCTACAGCACTGCCTTTCTGAATATATTTACTGCTGCAGAGAGGAAGGGGGGATCAAAGGGCTCTAACACTTATTTCTGCCATCATTTCTCATCTTCAGCACAGTTTGAGTTTTGTATACATAGCAGTTTCCTGCTCCAGAGATATCAGAAATTATCTGGAGCCTGTTTACAGGACATTAGAATAGTATATGGACAAAACTGCAAAAGAGTAGGTACTGCATATATTAAACATTAATGGCCCACATAAGTCACGAATCCAGATTCACTTGCAGATTTATTGTATGCTGTATTTTGCAGTGTGGGTGTGGGAATAAAGCTAGAATCTGTCTTTTCTGAGTGCATTTCTCCCCCACATATTATTTTAGCCTTGACAGTAATAAAAGGAGAGAAATAAACAGTGCAATATTAGTGATCAAAAGCATCAAAACACATGAGGAAAACGTCTAATTGTAAAAGATCACCAAAGTAACAGCAACAGTAATTTCTTGTTCTGCATGGGCTTGATGTCTTGAGTTGTTAAATTCCCAGAGCTTGGGAGGAGTTTTGAATTCTTAGTGTATCACACCTGTGAAATGCCAAACCACCCAACAATGTGCCTTTTTTCCCCTCAGCAATAAGATAATCTATTTTTTAATTTATCAGTAACATTGCCCACTCAGAATACTGTTATTTGAAAAGCTCCACCAGGCTGAGTCATATGATCTCAGGACAACTTCATGGTTTCAACAAAAAAGTTGATGTGACCCCTAGAAGTTCACATCCCCACAAAAAAACAAATAAAGAGAACCAACAATTTCTCAACCATTGTTTCCTGGCATGGAGTTCATAATTTTTGAGTATTTGGGGATGGTAATACCATGAAGACCACATCCTGCCCTTATTGTCTCAGTAGTTTCCCATGTGATTGAATAAACCACCACCACAGCAATTTGAAGAATCACAGATGCTCTATTTCTGGGTGAGAGAGGGGTGGAGTGAAGAATTTGCCCCCTATTATGTCTGGTTTGGGGTAATACTAAGCACCTCTGTAGTTAAACAATATGCTGTGATATATTCCATGAAGTTAGAATTGTTTCGGACCATTGCAGCCACCAGGCTTGACATTTTCTATAGCCCAGAGCAAAAATCTACCCACTTGTTCCTTCTTAGAGCCCAGCATACCTGAAGCAAAGCATTCCTTCTGAAAGATATCTGGTCTTGACTTAGTACTTGCAATGTTTGAAGAAAAAGGACAAGTGTGTTAGTACAACTATTACTGACCGCTATTAATAATATTAGAAATCTAATGATGGGAGTGGGACCTCCTGAGTCGAGTGACCTCTGGGCAATTTCCTTGACCAACAGCAAACTTAGCTGCACTTGCCTACATCACTCCAGACAGCTTTGTCTATTCTGTTTTAAAGACTTCCAGTGCTGGAGGCTCCACAGCCTCCCTAGGAAGGCAGCACATAGGGGACAGTTGGGCCCTGGGGGCCATACTAAGGCCAGCACTATGAAACAAACCTTCCAAATTTATTTTTTTTAGAACATGAGAAGACAGTTTTCACCTGACAACCTATGGGAAGATTTAGACAGCTGCTTTTGCTACAGGCATTGTCCTACATTTCACAATCCTACAGCGTTGTTCTACATTTTACAACCTTGCCACTGTTGAATTTTCCAGGCCCCACCAAGTTATCTGGTTGGCCATAATTTGAGAAGGACTTTTTTAGGAAGTACATTCAATGGCTGTGGACTTTTATGGGAATCAGAATTTCTCCATCATCTACCACGCAGACTTCACTGTTCCTTCAAAACCAGGGCAAGGGTGTTCTAAAGTGATTTTATCTCTCTATCTTCTTTTGTAAGAGTTATGGAATAGAAGTAATGTAAATGCTTACCTACTTATCAGCTAAAATTGTGCTACTACAGATAGATGTTAAATAAATACTATATATACATTCCTCTGATCTTCTTCTACCTTTACAGTCCTGAACCACCAGTTTCATGCCTTCAGTCAAAAGAGAACATTTAGAAAGCAAATGAACAAACAGTGGATACTTGTGAAAAGCAGTCATGTTTCAGAAAGTCACTGTGCATATTTCTGGGGAGGTGGGAATTTCATTTTCAAACAGAGCTCCCTAGGCAGCTTCCTGCACAATCTGGCACTGTCAGAGAGCAAAAAGAGATTTTAGGGGCTGTCTCACACAACCCCTACCTTTCTCTAGTCATAGAAGTACCCACAAATCAACAAAACCATGGCATTTACAAGCATTCTGCCACCTTCTGTAGTGCTGTCAATGTTAGCACAGAAGGCGGAACTGACCTTGTTAATCCCCATAAAAACGGAAATAAATGGCTTTGTAACAGAAGTTTGCAACATGTGAAGAAATAAGCAGATACACTTTTTAAATTACAGCACAGTGGGGTTTTGTTTATTCCTCTTTTTAATTATATTTTTTATTGTCTGAGTTAACTTTTAACAAGTAATTTAGTAGAGCACTGTAGTATTTTATTCATTACTGAATTAAGATCCTATCTACAGTGTTACATTTGTTATTATTGTTGTTATTATTATTATTATTATATTATTTTATCTTCATGACCACACAACGCAGCTTCTAGAAAATAAGTAAATGTTGGCACTGCACCTCCAGCAAAATATATATATGGAAGTGTGACTAATATTTAAATATATTTACCTCTGTTCCACACAACGCTTTAATATCATTTGTTTTTCTACTCTATGTGGTAATTTTACTTTTGTCCACTTATAATTTGAATTGCTTTCTACTTACATCATTAAACTCAGCCTGAATTATGCAGCTGTTGCCTGAGATCACCTGCATTCTCACTTTACAATTTCACTGACTCTTCTTACAACATCAACATATTTTTAGAGGGAGTGTAAAATATTTACTTTGAAACTCACTTGGCATCTTCTCTAATATAGTCAAGGAAAGAAAGTAAAAAAAAAAATGTGCATGCCACATAAAAATGTTACCAAGAATATTGCTGTAGCAATACAGAGGACAGACTGAAACCACTAAAATGCAAAACTTAATATCAGAATTGAAATTTATTTTTGAAAAAGTGTTTTTCAGTCTCCTGGTATCAGAAAATAGTTACCATGCAACACTGTAGATATTGGTAATGCAGGCAGATCTATTCAAATGAAAAATATTCAAACCATTGATATTATCAGGGGAGCTATGTTATTGCTGGATTCATAACATTTGGTATCTGGACATTTTCATATTCTACTCCTTGAGCAAAAATCTGCTTTTCCTGAAGAAGGTGCCCTTAATGTTATTTTCCGTTAGATTAAGCTTGCAGGGATATGCCACCATCTGCTGTAGTTCCACCTGTATTTTGCTGGGCTGATGTAGTAACGGATGCCAACCACTGAAGGGCAAATAGATGGTGAGTACATACACAGTATGCGTGAAAAGAAGCAAAGGAATAGCTTTTTCCTAGGAACACTTTTGCAATGGTTAGTATGGGATTTCAGGAAGAGCCGTTCTGTTGAATTGTCCAGCTATTCCTCAGGAAAATAGCAAATTAATGGATTAGATCCAGAATTATCTTCTTGTTACCTAGAATCAGTCTACATTTTAGAAGAAGCAGAGTAGACAGAAAAATTGCTAAGAGTGTGTCTTGCAAGCTGGCTACAGTACAGAAAAGAGTTACAGAGCCAGGGATTACTATTCCCTTGCCATGTGGCTTTGAGTAGATGCACCTAGGTTGTCACTGCACATTAGATCAAACTGTTGGGAAAAATCTTAGTCTGTCAGGTTGGCTGCAAGAAGTTCTAGAGCTCCTGAAAGCAGCTGGAGCATGGAGGTGACACATAAACACACACTGTAGGCAGACAGTGATGGTTGGTCTATCACAACCTAAGTATGTAAGGTAAGTCTAGCCCAAGGAAAGGCCCTGGGAGGCCCTTTCAGAAAGGAGACTTGATTCTGACAGCAGTGGAATGAGTGTGTGGTTTTCAGTTCCTTGTGAAGTGGTAAAAAGGGAGTCTTTGCCTGTTCTTGAGAAGGAGCACAATTATCTACAAGTTATCTGGTGTCCTCATCAAATTCTTATCCTGGATAAAAAAGCCAGTAAGACCGTGCACATTTTGCTTGACTGCTTGGGCCAAGTGTCGAAATGGTCCTGAGACCCATGTAAGAAGGAAGACAAAGTGGCAAGAATTGAGGGAAGAGCTATAAAAAGGTGACAGCTGTTTGGAAGGTCTGATTTACAGCAATAATACCCAATCATCTCAACCTGTGTGTTGAACAAGTTGCTCTAAAGGTGCCCTGAGCTACTCTCTGCACTTCAGAGAAGAATCTCTTGTGCTGTGCTTTTTGCTGTATGAAACAGCACAAGGAGAACATTTACTTGTGGGGTTTGGGCATCCCATTTCCAGGTGGCATCTGACTCTATAAAACAGTCAGTATCTGGAGCACGTGAAAAAAGCTTGAGCTGGGGTTGAACCAGCAAGTTGTAACTGTTAGCTTCTGTGAAGAATTCTGGGGCTGGCAGTCATGAAAGGCTGGCGAGAGACAGGAGGGAATTCTGCTTTTGCTGTTACTGGTCTCCTGATGCAAGCAAACCAAATAAAGTAGCCAGTGCTGCTCTACTCACCTCAGTAGTGCAAAAAGCAGAAAACAGGATCAGCCAGCAGGGAAGGGATACTTGCCTTCTAGCTCCTCTCACCTGTGAGGGCAAAGCAAGCTGGGGAAGACAGCAACCTTTCTGTTCCCCTTTTAAATTTGGGCTGAAGGAGATGCAGCCATTTTAACATGTGGCTCTGGGAACACCTTTTCAAACACCTTTTCTCTTAATGCAAATGCTTGTAAGGGCCACAGTTTAGATCCTCAAGAGCTGCATGCTGTGGGCAATTAAAAGGTTCTGATAAACATAAAGGTGATCTTTTATCACAGCCATCTCTATTCATAGGCAGTGGTAAGAGTATCCCTCTTAAAGGATGATAAACATGCTAAGCTGATGATAACAATTTTTAAAGGCAAACCCTGTGACAGAAAGCCTCACTGCTGATTTTATCTCATAAAGATGCCACATGCTGTATGTGTCTGAACTTCTGTCTATGCCTATCTTCTTATAGTGTAGAGAGAAAATTATTTGTTACAGTATTTGTACCCAATTTAATTTAAGATGAGAAATCAGTGAGTAGGAGGAAAGGGTGGAAGGAGGAGGGGGGCAGGACCTGCTCCATTTACAGCTCTTAAAAATAGCATGCGAAGCCACAAACTCACACAAAACTGAACTAGCCATCATCCACATGCAATGCATTTCCAAACAGAGGATATCTGCAGTACTTCCCAATTATGTTCAGTTCACTGCAGCAGGTGACCCCAATTTCTTTGAAAAATCTTTATAACAGTTCTTTTCAGAAAACCTGCATGGGGTGCTGAGAATAAAAGTCAAGGCCATAGAGTTTCACCTACTTGGGCTTCCTTCAAATAAAAGAGTGTGTATTACATGACCAGGGAGAGAGCTGGAGGACAAAGATGTGACACCCGCACACGGGCATTTAAAGCCAGTGGCAAGACGAGTTGAAGATTTTCAAAATGAAATTTTGAGATGTCTGTTGTATTCACCGTCTGGAGGGTGAATCTACCTCTACCTCTTTTTCTTATTGCTCCCATACACCCTGTGGCTGTTGTGGGCTAGCCCTGCTCTTGGCAGCCTGGTGGGGCCAGTGCTGCCCTGGGGCCCCAGCAGTGTTGATGTTGCCCTGGTGGCTACTGCATGGGAGGGTACATCATGATCCCCAGGCTGGTGGGGGGGATTCAGCAGCCCTGGCTCACCCCAATGGCACACAGCTGTGTCCTATGGCTCTTCTCCTGAGTGCTTTGGCTCCTGCCTGGCATGTCCGTACAGTAGACTGCACGGTGTGTAACCTTCTTGGAGTGTGCCTCCAAAGGAGATTTATTGTGAGGTCCTTGATGGGGACGGAGCTGTAATGGCATGGGGGGGCCCTTATAGGGGTGTCTGTACTTGGCTAAGCACTTTTCTAGCTGTAGATCTGTGCCTTTGTTAAAACACTGGGCTCACTTTAGTTTCATGGGTGTTTTCAGAGCAATGCAATAGAGAACATGGCTGTTTTTACTTAATATTTATTTTAGCCGTGTTGGCATGCAAATGATGCAATGTAACACAAAGGTCACAAATGAAATTTGCTGATGGCACCATGAGGAGGCACCAGTGTAAAGAACATCAGGCTGTTATGGGGGGAGAACTGGATGACCTCAGGGGAAAAAGTAATAGAAGTGGAATTAAATTTTATAGTACAGAGTGTAAATGAGCTTGGGCTTGGGAACTATTATCACTTTTTTGCTTTATACAGGAAGCTCATTAGCTAGGGATGACTGACACTGAGAAGGATCTGGGTGTATTGGCCATGGGACAACTAAGAACCACCAGTTCTGTGAAAAGGCAATGGCAATCCAAAAATGCCTCTGACAGGATATTTTCAGTAGATATGAGGGAGAGTTCATGCCATTTTACAAGGTACTGCTGAGACCTCATCTGCAATACTGTCTCCAGTTTTAATCAGCCATATCTAAGAAAGGTGAATTCAAATGGGAGCAGTTTGCAATGAAAGGCTAGGAGGTATCTGAAAATGGAGGAAAAAAAGGTTGAAAATCACCATGCTGGAGGAAAGTGTCAAATTGAGTTGGAATTTGTCTTATTCATTACTTCAGCTCTTTTTTTTTTTTTTTCGTATTGCTTTAACACTGGACATTTAAATTCTAGATAAACAAAATACAATTTGTTTTACAACAGGGAATGTCTCCTCTATCAATTTGTGATAAAAAGAATGTGTGTAGCTTTGTGCTAAAATGGCCAATTTAAATTGAATTCCAAAGTTATAGTTCAGTCATCAGCTTAAAGTTTGTTGCAACATGGGCCTGAATATCTAAAATAATTTCCAGTGGTCCATAAATCACTTATGGAATTTGGAAGTGTGCACAGGAATGGCTCCCAAGCCAGCAGAAGTTAATGAAAATGAAAAAAAAGAAAAAGAAAAAGGGGAATTTATGTATGTTCATAGCAGCCTTAATTCATTGTTATACATATAGAACGTATACTATTCTCATGCAACCATGATTGTACTTCATCATCCTTTTTATGCCACCACAGGTTTTCTGGCTAATTTATCCACTTTTTACTGCTTTCCATACAGATGCCATCTGCATGGCATGGCAGACTCATGCTCTGTGACCTGAAGCTGGAACAGGACATCTTGGTCATAAACTGAAAACAAGCAGGAGCCAAAATGTCACAGCTGTCTCCTCTCTCACCCTTTGCCCTAGGTCTTTCCAGAGGCCTGGAGCCAAGGGGTGGCAGGGTGTGGGGGACTCAGCAGTGCCCAAGTCTCTCCCCAGCTGCCCTGTGGTCAGTGCAGAACTCAGACTTCTCATGATAGGACTATCCATCTTCAGACTGATGGTGCTCAGCTACCACAGAGCTAGTCTGGAGAGATGTATCAGTGGATTACTCACAGCTTCAGCAGTGTTATATCTGGGGAGGTGGAGGGAGTTGAGCCATTTCTGTTGACTAAGCACTATTTCCTGAAACTTCTGTCCATTTTCCATGGACTGGTTGAGGAGGGAAACTCTCTGAGGATGGTCTCATGAGTTTTCTTCTCCACAGCTTTTCACAGGAAGAGTGAATTTTACTTCTTGCACAGAGATCCTATTCCTAACTCTGAAAATTGTGGCACTTCCTCATTTTTGGGATTGGGACATCTGTTTACAATAAGGAAGGTAATGGATGTTAAAGTCAAGTAAACCATGGTCTTTTCTTGGAAGTTGCTTGGTTTCCCCAACTTTGCAGGCACCCTCTCTCCACAAAAGCCTTAAACATGAGTGGTGGTTCCTGTGAGATGCATCACAGTTACCTGCTCTTTTCATTTACTGCCAAAATATTCTGTGTTTGAAGGAATTCCAGAGAATTTTGATGTAAAGCTTAAATGAATGAAATGTCTGAAGCACTGTTTTATTAAATAAACAATGGGTGAGCAAACATTTTCTTAAAGGCATCTCAGGCTGGGGAGCTAGCTGGAGCCTGCATGAGTAACCTTGTGTCCTGCTCTTCTCTGCTTTTTTCTTGAGGGACCCTCACAGCCTCTCCCTTCTGTGGTGGGTTGACCCTTACTGGACACCAGGTGCCCACCAAAGCCGCTCTATCACTCCCCCACCTCAGCTGGACAGGAGAGAGAAAATATAACACAAGGCTCATGGGTTGATAATGACAGGGAGAGATCATTCTACAAATTACTGTCACAGGCAAAACAGACTCGACTCTGGGAAATTAATTTAATTTATCACCAATCAAATCAGAGTAGGGTAATGAGAAATAAAATCAAATCTTAAAACACCTTGCCACCACCCCTCCCTTCTTCTTGGGCTCAACTTCACTCTTGATTTCCCCTACCTCCTCCCCCCCGAGTAGTGCAGGAGGAAGGGGAATGGGGGTTGCGGTCAGTAAACAGCACATCTCTGCTGCTCTTTCCTCCTCACACTGTCCCTCTGTTCCAGCATGAGGTCCCTCCCACGAGAGACAGTCCTCCATGAACTTCTCTAATGTGAGTCCTTCCCACAGGCTGCAGTTCTTCACCAACTGCTTCAGCATCAGTCCCTCCCACGGGGTGCAGCCCTTCAGGAACAGACTGCTCCAGCGTGGGTCCCCCACAGGGTCACAAGTCCTTCCAGCAAACCTGCTCCAGCCTGGGCTCCTCTCTCCACAGGTCCGCAGGTTCTGCCAGGAGCCTGCTCCAGTTCTGGCTTCCCAAGGGGTCACAGCCTCCTTTGGGCATCCACCTGCTCCAGCATGGGTTCCTGGGTTCCTCCATGGGCTGCAGGGGGATATTTGCTCCACCATTAGCCTCCATGGGCCACAGAGGACAGCCTGCCTCACCATGGTCTTCACCGTGGGCTGTAGGGAAATCTCTGCTCTGGCACCTGGAGCACCTCCTCCTCCACCTTCTTCATTGACCTTGGTGTCTGCAGGGCTGTTTTTCTCACTCCTCTGCTCCAGCTGCTGCTGCACAGCAGCTTTCTTCTTCTTAAATATGTTATCCCAGAGGTGTTACCACCATCACTGAAGGCCTTGGCCTTGGCCAGTGGTGGGTCTGTCTTGGAGCAGGCTGGCACTGGCTCTATCACATATGGGGGAAGCTTCTAACATCTTCTCATGGAAGCCACCTCTGTAGAGCCAATACAAACCATTATGTTTGCTATGCAAACCTAATACATAACCTGACATGCATCTGCTGCTTGATTAAAATTTGGATATTCCAGTTGTGTGATGGGTGTGAGTGTGGTCATGTTTAAGGAGCACCTGTATACTTTATAGGATGTAGCAGTGGGTTCCTTCCTTATATTGTCACCTGTCCAGATGCCTTACCCAAAATTACTGGATGCATTTGGGGTGTAGGAGTACTTACATTTTGACCAGCTAGCATCTGATATCGTGTCCTATAATAGAGGATGGGAATGGTTAGACAAATTTCCCATACCTTCATACAGGGTGCACGCTGTGTCTCAGTCAAAAGGCTGGATTCCACTGGCCAAAGTCAACAGCATTACTGCTTGTTTAAGATACAAAAAAGTTTCAAGG
This sequence comes from Anhinga rufa, assembly GCA_013400875.1. NCBI lineage: Eukaryota > Metazoa > Chordata > Aves > Suliformes > Anhingidae > Anhinga > Anhinga rufa. Next base: position 10,143 of record VZTV01074879.1, on the reverse strand, counting down.
CATTAGCTAGGTGATGAAGGGAAATATTTGCATTGAGCATCACTGTGCGCAGTTTAGAAACCACCTGCTGCAACATTTTGTAAAATATGTTTTGAGACTGAAATGCCAAATGGTATACAGATGCTAATCAGCTAAAACCATCAATATCTGTTTTCTGAGCATGGATCAGAGAACAGTATCTTGGATATAACACAAACCGACAGACAATATTATTGTCAAGCAGAGAAACTATCAGGTCATACTTTAATTCTTCTCAGCTGTCCAGGGAGTTTATTTAATCTCCAGCGCAAAGGGAGGATTCACAGATATATCTAGCCGAGGCGGAAGGGATGTTGTAAAGGCATATTTAATGGCATGTTGTTAAGATTTTATCACACCCACATGTGAGCTTGGAAATGTAGAAAGTGCAACCGTTCTTTTGCCATAGCTAAGAAGATAATTTTTTTTAACATAGTTTGTGATCTGCAATACATAATCTTTACTGCAGATAGCATCCTGGAGATTACAGGTTTTATCTATTTCTTGGTCAATTTGAACTCTTATTTTATAGCCTGTGAAACGCCTGTATGTACTTTTGTACATGTCAGCCAAGGGTGTTTATAATGTGCAGGAGTACTCTCGTTTTTGCCCCATTGCTCAGGAGCATCAGGGACCTTTCTGTACTAGAAGATGAGCCTAAAATAGTTCTAGTCTGAAGCATCCCTGTATAAACCAACCTCAGATTATTTCCTGATACATGCCTTTCCTCCTCAGGTGTGCCAAGGGCCAATTTGGATTGAGAATAGTTTAGTTGCCTTCTCCAGCTTTGTGAAGTTCAGACATTATCCTGGAGACAAGCTGTGATATTTTGCAAGGTTCAGCCTCAAACTGCAAAACTTGGCTATTGGCATAAAGAAAAATGAAGGTTCTTTTGGAGAATAGCACCGACTATTCAAAAGCCAGTTAGTTTTTACTATGAACTTTTGTAAAAAGCTCCTGCAAGCATGTCACTGGTTCATTTTCCTTAAGAATTTGCTCTCGGTATTGAAAACAGACATCCCTTTTGTGCAGATCTGTTGTTCTGCACAGAAAGAGGGTTATCTGGTGCAATTTCAAACTACTTGGAAGCAGGCTTTTTGTTGTTATGTGTTATCCTGGTCCATGGATGAAGCTTATGGGCATTGCTGCACTAAAACGAAGCTAATAAGAAATGTAAAAATGTCCTTTTAAAACCTGCTTCTGCAGTGTTGTATGCTGGTTCAACTGTTTCCGCTTCCTCTAATACCTTTCAGTCCTGCCACAATGCTAAAAGGAGGTTGATGGTTTTCTTTTTAGCTACAAGCTGTTTCAAATTCTCCTGTTATAGCAGGCACAGAGTTTTACCATCTCCTTCACAGTGAAAATAGTGATAATTTGGCAGGAACAAAAGACATGCCAGGGTCTCTCGTTTTTTGGACAACATGATACATCAATCATGAAAGTTGCCAGCAATTTGATTTGGCTATGAGCTGTGAGTGAAACCTGATGTTCAGACATGTGTTATCGATCTTCCATGGTTTCCCTTCTGATTAAATGCCAATCATACCCTACTAGTGCTGGACAAATCTAGCGTGTCTTTGTTGTACTGCCTATTGCTCTTTCTATATGTCATCACCTTGGTTAAGACTGAGATATTCAGTGTTGTACATTCCCATTGTACTGATCCACTTCTGTCTTGCAGACCCCCACCTCTGATGACAACCAACCAAAATAAAACCCACTGATGACATAGATGCATTTGAACATCATTTTCCTTTTGGATAAGTTAGGTGATGTAGGTATACATTCTCCTCTGAATGAACGTGATGTATTAGGGCTTGATCTTTCCAACACCTCTTTGCCTGAGAAACTTCCTGCATGTAAAAAGGCTCATTCAGTTTAATGGGACAGCTCATGTTTGTAGAACTGAGGCCTTGAAGTGCACAGGTAACTTTCATTGACAGCAATTGCAGTTATTTATCTAAATCCTTTGGACAACTATGGACAAAGGGAAAACAGCAGTACATTGAAAGAATGAATATTGAATATGTTTCTGATTAAAGTGACAGCTAATACAATATGAAACAATAAAAAACCACATAGAACCTGAACAGTTACTTTAAATTCAAATAGGCTTTATTTGACCGTGAAATAATATCATTAATATCAATTGACGTACACCACTGCTGACTTTGTGACCGTAACGCTTTTCACAGTGAAAAAGGTTTCCATCTAACTTTAAAAGACAAACTGAAGTTTTGAGTTTTTAAGAGAATTTCGTGGAACAAGAAAGCCAGTGTTAATTTTATTGATTGGTTAATTATTTCATGTACTGCTAAATCATATCTTTTTAGTGAATCTCTTATCTTCTTGGGCATCTTCCCTTAGAAATCTGCAAGTTCAGACACTTACACAAAAAGGGGTAGAATTTTAAAGTGTGGCCTTTCAGATGTCAGTCTGATTGAGCTTCTCAGTCTACCACCATCCAAGCTATGTCAGATGTAGCAAAAATCACAGTTCTAAAGGTGATAAGTTAGCCTTTTTATTTCAAAAAATTCCAAAGGGCAAACCTTGCTAGGTATTTGTTTGTTTAGCTTGTCTAGGTCTGCATGTTTATGTAAGCCTTTAATATAGCATTAAAAGTAGGATGGGCAAGCCGCTGTCACTGCTCCTCACTCCCATCAGTACAATGACATTACAAACATTTTGTTATTATATTAACATCTTCTCCGAAGTCACTATGCTATTCACATACTTTCATCAAGTCAAATTTATCTCAGCACTTCTTAACTCAGTAGCACAGTTACCACTGTTATTGCAACTTAACCTTGCAGGTGGCTAACCAAAATTTCAACTGCTAAACCTACATGTATCAAAGAAACAAGTTAGCCCATCTCATACTTTGTTGCACAAATATCACAGTTTCTTCTTGGTTAAAATAAAAAACAAAAAATATCAACCCATATTCACAGTGATTTTATCTATGTTCAGTCATTACTATGCTAACTAGGTGAAAATTCAGTACCTGCAGACAGCAAGCCTGCAGGGAAGCCAAGCCCAACAAAAGCCCTATGTACTTGAGGAGTACTCTCAGACTATCAGAATAAGCAGCGTTAAAGCTGGGTGGGACAACATTGTCTCTGGTTCTGCATTTGTTAAGGTATCTGCTGTGTAGAGAAAAAATAAGACCATAACTGACAGTGCTATCATGCTTGCTTGTTTCTCAAATCCTTGTGCTTGGGGGAAGAAGAAAGCACAGAGAATATTGTTGACAGTTCTGTTGCATAATACTGCAAATGCTGTCCCTAGCTTTTCTGTAATCACTTTTGCCTTTAAACATATGATTTAGCTGTAAATTATCACCCTAGCCGCGAGCACTCCCTTCATAAACTCACTGAAAAGCAAATTAACCTTTTCTCTCTAGAACGAACTCTCCTATTAATATGAAAATCAATTCAGTCCTGTTTGTTTTGGTTACCCCAGCCTGTCTGCACTTCCCAAGCTGAATTGTGACTGTCTAGTTAGTCACTTAAGCAGAATTAATTTTAAGAACCAATTAAAAAAAACCCCACCCAATAATATAGTAAGTGATGTTCTGGAAAGCTTTTCATTACTTCATCTGTGGTTTCTAATTGCAAAACAGAATGCCTAATTATTGCCCTGACCTTGGACCAGACCCACAGGTGGTGAACACCAGTGTATTTTAACAGATGTCCATGTTATCCACACACTTTTCCAGTGGCTGTAGATCTATTCCCTATATGTTCCTGGGCATATTTTAAGGTCATTTTTCCAATTCATGCCTTTATCAGGATGAAATTTCCCTTTTCAGGTTATAAACATTATTTAGCACCTACTCTGAAATGACATGCATGAAATCTTACTCTCAGAAACATGTGGATGTGTTATCACCCAAGGAAAAATACATCCAAAGAACAGAAGTCCACCAAGATCAAGTCTGCATGCAATGAAGAAAGACCTGTAATAGAATCCAAGTGTTCTGTGGGTATGGGCATACAGGGTAATGGAAAGGTTACACCGGATTTTCCTTTGTTCTCACTTTCCTTCAGTCAAAGCAGATGCTAAGGAATGTTTTCTCCTCTGCTTGTCAGGCCTTCTATACTTATTAGAAGAATTTCATCACCCTCCTTTATGCTATCATCCCTCTCACCAACAGGCAAATACAGTTAGTAGAAAGCCATTTCTTCTTTCTGGGCTGCCACCCTTTTTTTCTAGACTATGTCATTTAGCTTTAGTTCTCCTACCCCCACTGCAACCACCAAATTCCTCTTCCGCGCAGAAGAATGCAGAGCAAAATGCAGCTATATCCAGTCTCACTTAGGAAGAGGCCCTAAAAAATTAAAATAAAGGTAGTTTTCTGATAGCAGCAAAATAATTAAATCTCCAGTAAAACACTGACTCATGTGATACCTTAGCAAAATGTCAAATTTCATGTTGGCACAGCACCAATTCTCTCCCCAGGCCCTCAGGAGTGCTGTTTTAGGCTCTTTGATGACTCAAAGGAGATTGAAGGCATATGTTTTTAGGACACTTTCAGATACATATAAAAGAAAGAAAGAAGAAAGCTGAGATTCTGTGGCAAAGGCTGAAGGTTTCTGAAGGTTTCTGTCGCACAACTCTTGCCTATCTGCAGCTTCAGGGACAGGATCCAAAGCCACAACCAAAACCACTGCTGTAACCCTGCAACCCCACTGAATAACATCATAATTTTGGAGTTGCGCAAACACCACATGCAACTTACTCATGTCCCTGGAGGTATATGAAGAACCACTGCATCAATACAGGCTGGGGGATGAAGGGATTGAGAGCAGCCCTGCAGAGAAGGACCTAGGGGTACTGGTGAGCGAAAAGCTGGACATGAGCCAACAATGTGCACTCCCAGCCCAGAAAGCCAACCATATCCTGGGCTGCATCACAAGCAGCGTGGGCAGCAGGGCGAGGGAGGGGATTCTGCCCCTCTGCTCTGCTCTGGTGAGACCCCACCTGCAGTGCTGCGTCCAGCTCTGGAGCCCCCAACACAGAAAGGACATGGATCTGCTGGAGTGGGTCCAGAGGAGGGCCACAAGGATAATCAGCCAGCTAGAGCACCTCTCCTATGAAGACAGGCTGAGAGAGTTGGGGTTGTTCAGCCTGGAGAAGAGAAGGCTGCAGGGAGACCTTATTGCAGCCTTCCAGTACTTAAAGGGGGACTATAGGAAAGATGGGGATGATCTCTTTAGCAAGGCCTGTTGTGACAGGACAAGGGGTAATGGTTTTGAACTAAAGGAGGGTAGATTTAGACTGGATATAAGGAAGAATTTTATTACAATGAGGGTGGTGAGACCCTGGCCCAGGTTGCCGAGAGAGCTGGTTGATGCCCCATCCCTGGAAACATTCCAGGTCAGGTTGGACGGGGCTCTGAGCAACCTGGTCTAGTTGAAGATGTCCCTGCTTACTGCAGGGGGTTGGATAGATGGCCTCTAAAGGTCCCTTCCAACCTAAACCATTCTATGATACTATGGTTTCTCAATGGCTCATAGCAAAGTTCATGTCACCAGTACCCCCAGGTCCTTCTCTGCAGGGCTGCTCTCAATCTCTTCATCCCCCAGCCTGTATTGATGCAGTGGTTCTTCATATACCTCCAGGGACATGAGGTATCATGAGGTATGGGACCTAGAAATAAAAGCTTCCTCCAAACAAGCGCTGATCTGTAGAGGTTTTGGAGGACACGTAGAGGATACAGAGGCAACTGCTGTTTTCTTTTAAAACATGGCCAAATGAGGAGGAGGGCCCACTTTTCACACAACAGCCTTATTGTCTGGGCAGTCACCCAACAGACAAGAAGATGAGAGTTGTTCCCAGGACTGTTTCAGTGTTTTATATATTTTGGAATAAGCTGGCATTGGATAAACATCCTTGGAAGTGAGGGACCTCTTCTTTCTTTTCTGGCCCAGTACATCTTGGGTTCATTTCTACAGCACACTTGCTTTCTCTGTGTGACCCAGCAGATATTTACCTGTTTCTCACAAAGGGAGATATAAGATCTCTGCCATTTTCCTGAGAATAATTGCCACATTGCAAACCCTGCAAAATCTTGCATGCTGCAAAAAAGGGAATTGTCAGAGCCCTCCCAGTTCCCTGGGAGGCAATTGTACACCACAGTGCACATGTGGGCTCACACTGGCTACCGACACAAGCTTCTTCTGCCAGAGTCATACAACATTTGTAAGGAGAAACAAGTATACACATGGGTCCAGATCAATTTACTCAGTGGTTGGGAACCTGGGTACAGAATGGAAAGTTAACAAAGAGGCAGGGGGAGGGAAGAGGTAAGGATGCATCTTCCTCCCACCTTTAATAATTGTACACCTGTATGCTGCTGATTTTCAGCTACAAATGGTAATAAAAACCATCCTTATTACAGTTGTCTCCTGAAGAAAACAGCCTGTCAATTGACTGCTTTAAAAGAATCATTACCTTTTTGCCAATGAAGGGAACGCATAATTCTTTCCAGAAGTATTCTTTTAGTATCTGTAAATATATTGCTGGCCTCTTTATCTTCTTGTTCTACCACTTGTCATGTGCCCCAGGCCAATGTTGCTCTAACAGCCATACTGAGTAGTACAAGCTGAGCATGAGCTTTGAGATATTTTTGTGTCTGTTCAACTTGTGTAGTCTGTTTTTTCTAATGGTGTTAAACTGAACTTTGTAGATTAAGCAGTTAATATAGGTCAAAATTAGTCCTTCAGGGATGGGCCAGACTCTATGCGCTGTTCCCATTACCTTCAGGCTTATGCTGCAGTATTTGTCTTGTTTAAATTCTGTGATGTTGTTGGGTATTTTCCAGTATTTTCAAATACCAGTGATAGCTATGCTAAAACCAGCTCTCTCTAAACCTCATTTTTAATATGCTGCTACTTCATTTATAACTTTTTTACACTGATTCAGACCTACATTATTAAGGAATGCCTACACATTGCCTTTGCCCTCATAAATAGAAAGACCTCCTTAAAGCTTTCAAAGTACTTAGCTGCCCTGCATAGTGCAGTAAAGAGGGTAAAATGGAATATATTATGAAATGTCATACCCAGTCCAAATTGGATGAGCAATTAGTGAACTAATAATAAGGTTACAGCACTGTTTCTTCAGAAACCTTTAATTTTGACATCAATAGGCATCATACATACCTCAGTGTGAAATAACTTCATAGCTTTGGTCGATCTTATGATAGCAATGCTTAGAAAACAAAATAAAAGCTTCTATGGCACTGTTAATGGAACAATTAAAGCTGTAAATGAAAATACACAGAAGTCAGGAAAAGAAATGTAACATTAGCTAATTTACTTTGCACTTTTCTACTGCCTACTATGAGAGACAGTTGAAATCTTGATCTGGTTACACAAGTATTGAGTGACTGCTATCTGGACACCAGTTGTATTAATCTCCCTAGGCTGCCTCTATAGTCAGTGAAGAGGCAGAAGCCTTGTTTTGCCACTCCAAATTGCCCCATCTCACTAGGCAAAAGTTAGCCATTGAATTAACCCTTCTACCTCACTGCATATTAGTTTACTGGATAGGTTAAAGTTATTATAACTAATCCTCACTATTTCAATTCCTGATACTTGCACATGGAAATTGAAGCACCATGTTTTGCACTAACATGTTCTCTTCCATGTACCTACCTAGGTTATTTTTTTTTGGAAAGAAAAAGAAGTGGGGCATTGTCCAAGTTTAATGGTAGTTTAGCTTTATAGGCCTCAGTACAGGATCCATCATTAAAATTAAGCATGTGCTTAATTAGTTTTCTGAATATGGATATATTTAGGCACATGCTTAAATGCCTCGCTCACTTGAGACCCTAATGGACCATGCAAACGTAGAAGTTCACATCTCATTGAGATAAATGGAGTGAATAATCATAAATTTATCAGAACAGAAGCTGCTGCTCACTGTATACGTAGACAGAAGCTTGTAGTGTTGTCCTTTCTCTCTGGCTATGATATCTAGATCTTACTGAAATAAAACAGTAGCAGCAGACCAAGAACTGTTATTTCTCACTCAGATCAGTTCAGCAGTACAGTATTTGACAGTGTGATGTCTGTGCATTTGCCACAGAGAAAATGAATATTTTTCTATGAAAACTTATAATTTACAAAATTAGTAGAAATTAGGTGGAAGCAAAAACCCCAAGCAAACAGAAAGGATACTTAGAACCAAAGAATCCACCAGCTACTTCATGGCTGTACACTGTCTTTCCTAGATAGGAATTTAAGACAGATTTTTTTTTATGTTTCAAAGAGACAACTGCTGTCTCTCACAAGACTTGTCTGTACTAAGGGATTTTGCAAAAATGTGATACTTTTGGTAACAACAGCAAAGTCCTAAAGATATTTCTACTGTAGACTTGATTTGTGGTAATGCTAGCAGTTTCAGCACTAGTCCTTTGTGTTCTGACCTTATTGTTAAGTGATATAAATCTCCATTTCCATTCCTATTCATGGCTCTGTTTACAACTATCTCCATGCTTGTGCTATGTGCTAATGGTAGCAACAAATGGAAAATTAGCAGAAAGCTCCCACTATCAACACCAGAGTGGACACAGCATCGATGTAGGTGGTTGAGGAGCACTACATTGCCTCTTCCTTTTCCTCATCCCTGTTAGATTTTCTGTATGCCACAGTGCAGTGACAGGAGCAGACTTGCAGCATGAGGCTGCTGATGCAGAAGGGCCCATTACAACTGTTCTATCCCCAGCTGCTGTATAGTGCAACACCTCTTCTGCACCTACTGGATTGATGCATGGGGAGTCAGGGAAAAACTGTGGCCCTACACAGGGAGTCCTGTGGCAAGAAGGTTGAAGATAGAAACTTATAAGGGTCTTAAAATCCTCTTCTCTTATCCCTATTTATTCTCATTTATGTAGCAAATTTTTTTTTCAGCTAGACAAGAGTTGTTGCAATGGCTAGCACTGAACACTCTGCCCACCAAGCTATTAACTGGTCAGCAAGCTGTTCCATAAGCAGCAGCCCAGTGAAGACCAGTGAGATGCAGACTTGTATCTGGGTTGTCTATGGGATTTTCTTGTATCTGATAATGATTGAAACTCATGATTCCTTCAGTAAGAAATCAATACTTTCTGAGATGACTTACCCCTATGTTGTGTTAGGCAAAATGTGGGAAATGGTACAAAAACATTTTTGAAAGAAATGGGAAACAGACCAAAATGAAATATTCATAGAGATACCATGATCTCAAATGTCATTCCTTAGGAAATAAGGCTATATTTTATTAAAGCTGATGGTAGTGGATATGTGCTGGATAATCCAGTGATTGGTTCTGGATATGTAATGCTTTTTAAAACAGAACAGTCCCAACAGTGTTTGCCTTTGCTTATACAAAGTACTGCACCTAAC